>BQKZ01005430.1:15588-45824 GCA_036244855.1 Temnopleurus reevesii | reverse complement strand
AAGCTTAAGCGCTTCGGTAATTAAGCATTTCACATCATTTACAGCCACTTGCCCATTAAATAGCGTAGGGTTTTAATCCATTTATGTTCTTTATAAATATAATTAGGAAGAAGAAATGTATGTGAAATAATCTGGCGTATTTACACATTTTTACATGTATTTAAATAAATGCGTACACATTTGGGAGATGATGATGATGATGATGACGATGATGATCATCATCATATGTCATTTATGTCATATATCCATTTATGTTCTTTATATAAATATAATTAGGAGGAAGAAATGTATGTGAAATAAGCTGGTGTATTCACAAATTCTTTTTTATTTAAATAAGTGCGTAAAAATTTGGGAGATGATGATGATCATGATTATGTCACGAACAAAGGCCCACTAATGGATGCTCCTATATATGGACCGCCAGAGTGGTGTACCGGTGTAATACCCCCACCGACAGCCTTTGGCGTTATCGTTCCCCTACTGCGTGTGGACAACCTGAACTCCCTTTTATGAGTGCGTATGAACCGATGCAAAGTGTCATTTGCTTTATGATAATTAGACATTTTTTTAGTCCATTTCAATCGAAAAGCTGTATTATGAATATTTTTACTGCGGGTAAGAAATTAATTAGATATATGTAGCGCCAGGAGACTGATACATACCTTTAAATGTATCGACAATGTCAGAGCACAAAACTTCATAGTCAATAAGGCTAATAAAAAGTATATCCCATGTGTTGTTGCGAGCTGACAAATCAACCTTAAAACAAAGGAAACAGCTTATTCAAATATATAATCCAGGTATTATGGAACGCTTAAATGAATCATTGTTAATAATTATTCTATATTTGATGCCATCTCTTTATTTTTTTTCACATGTATATTTTCTTTCCTCAATTGTAATCAAACCATTGCTAAATTTCCGTTTGACCTGTTGTATAATAAATGTATATTATTGTATTCCTCTCTATTTGAACAATATATTGACTTCTTATATGTCAATGAATATCAAATATCAAATACATCAATTTACGAACCTCCTTTAATTGAATTTAAAAAAGAACCTATCATCAATGAACTTCAATCTACCAACGGCGACTTCCTCTGTAAACTCTTTGATTAAAAAAATGACATACTTACACTTGCATGCATATGCATACCTACACACACAACATATACACAAGTTTAAAACAATTTAACACACACACACACACACACACACTTGTAATTACAATCATAATCACCTCCACCTAATTATGACCGGTGTTCGAAAGAAAATTTGACTGAAAATCAAAACGTATATCGTTACTAACATAACGACAAAAATTAACAATATGAACAACTGTTTTTTAACTTATGCAGTGGCTCTGGCAAACAAAGCGGTCGTGATTTTTTGACATTTTTAAACATGTGAATATTCAGCAAATATATTCGTTTTATTTTCCTTTTATACGACACACCCAAAATATAACGTTAATTTTGAATCAGTGTCTTTCGTAATTAATAAATTTAATTAAGGGGTATTATCAAACTACGCCCATATTGAGAGCGTTTAATATTACACCTCATACTCGGAGGGCAATAAGTAAAGGAAATAATGTAGAACCATTTTCATTATTATTTAGGCTCCCCGTAGTCATTTTTGGACCCAAATGTCAACTTAATTTGCAACGGTTGAATGTCTCAAATATTGAAGAATATGTTGCTTCTCTTTTCCAACCTTAATGAAAGCGTGACAAAAGACAAGACATACGACGTTTGTTTTCTTTTCAAGCAGCATTATATTTGGGGCGCCCATGAACCATTTGTTTCCACATTGTAGTGTACTTAGCACAATTGTAGTATTGGATTTTTATCGTCATGTTTGGTTTGGGCACAATGATGTGCAGGAAATTGTCAATTTATAATGCTAACAAGTTCAAGTAAGTATGGTCGGACGCCTCGAAATAAGGCTCTGTTCTTTCACCATTATTACATTAAAAAAAAGATAACATGCCCCTATTCTGTGATTTTAATATGAGGGCAACTTGTAAGAATATTTACATCTTTAGTTTGAGGTAAGGGTAATAAAATAATGTTTTCATACTTACAAAAATAACTCTAAATTGAGGTAAGGGTAATAAAAGTAATGTTTTCATACTTACAAAATTAACTCTAATCAACTTTATGCGATATTGTAATCACTGAATGCAGTGAGATCTGTATAGACCACGCCTTTGACTTTAATTAAGTAGATTTTAATATCAGAGTATAAAACGGTCGATTTGCTATATGCAGAAAGGGTTTAATTAGCGTCACGTCTTCGGGTGAAATTCATTATTCTTTTTATGCTGATAACAATTTCTACCCTTTTATTTTTCATTGTCTCAACTGCGTGAATGTCACTGTGGGCTACGCTGTGTTCCCTTTTCCACCCAAACCAAGGCGCGACTTCGATTGGAAAGGCATTCGAGCTTTACCTTTAAAAGACAAAAGCAGTCAAAATGCAGAAAAGCCAAAAAAATGGCGAAAATTGTACAAGATCAGAAAGAAGAATGCTAGTCCACCAACTTGACCAAATGAAAGAAAACATTGCAACAGCCCTCTATTCAGTCATTTATTCGGGAATAAAGCGATAAACATACACAATAATTCATCTCGGCAATATTCCGTAAGACTTCAAAGTCCTGTAGAGATTCACACATACTGACAACTTTCATTCATTAATTTTATCATACGAACCTACTACCCCCAACCTCTTCTCCTAACTTTAGTTCCATGACAGGGGTGCTAACATTCAGACATTGTTAAGTTGCCAGGGTATATATCACAAAGCAAATTAAAAAAAAGTAAATATAATAACGCGCAGAACTTTTCAAAAAGCTGCTGTATGCCTTTGTTTTTTGGGGGAAAAAACCCGCATCTCTGACAAAGTTGGCTGTATACCAAGTGATAGAAAAGACTTTGACAACCGACGACTTGAGGTATCAGTGCGCAATTAACAAGATACCTCACTTAGATGTAGGAAGTGTGCTTGATAGCATCCTGCCAAGTAAAATAATCTAAATTCCTCAAGCATATTGGCAGTCCTGTCTCTATTTTCTGCCATGTTCTTAACTAAATTGGCAGTGTTTAACATATGCCGAGATGATTTATCTGATCAAGCTGGTTGGCCTGATCCTTGACACAATTTCAATTTCATTTGGTCCATTTACATTCCATTATAAACTGAAATGTCTAAATTTTCCGATCATTGATTGCTATCTACTGCTGATATGAATATATTCTAATTCCATTTCCGTCCTCTGTCGTCTTCACACATCTGTTTGGTTTTGATTTGTCTAAATCTAATTACAAACAATTACTTTTTTTCTGGGGGGAGGTTGGAGAATTTCTATTTGATGATAGGTATCAGATGTTCATTTTTCACCGGATCCATTTTTTTGTCCCTGCCTCTATTTTTGTTTCCAGTGATTTTTTTTGTTACATGTTTCGATGTATTGCCGAATTTAGTTGGTGCCTATTTGCATGTCCATTACATTTGATTTAGAATTGTGAGCTCCACATTTGTCAATCATTCGTTTTTGCCCTCCGTTCAAACCAGTAATATCTACTCCTGATGTGAACATACTAGGCTATATTTCGATTTCTTCCATTGCCTTCACATCTTTATTTGTTCTTGTTTCTTGAACATCCAATTACTAATTACAATTCACATTGCTTTTTGACAGTATTCATTCATGTCACTTTCACATTTTTCAAATTCTGCCTTTGCCTCAAAATTTACGACATTTTGCGACATGATACGGAGCGGTATATCGCAGAGTATAATTGGTACTCTTTTTACGCATCCATCCTTTATCTGATCAGGCAGATATGCCTGATCCTTGACACAGTTCCAGTTTCACTTGGTCTATTTACATTCCATTATAAACTGTAAGTCAAGAATCTGCAAATTTGAGTTCCCCCCAAGACGCAAATGACCGCGATCAACCTAAATTACAGCGGCCAATAAGCCTGTTGCTCGTCTTGTCCATTCATAGTCGTTCTACACTGTACGCCCGAACGACTTCGGACAGAATGGCCTGAAAACTAGTTCTTTCTGGTAAAATTCTGTTCATGAATTAAAAAATAAATGATAAAATAATAAAACTCTAAAACAAACTGTACAGTCAACCTGTGAAGCAGATCGGAATAACGGACTCCTAAATAAGAAACAAATCACCAATGCAGTTTACATCAATTCATATTACTCCTTTCCTATCAGTGCTATTGGGAAAGGGGCGCTATGTGAGAGGGGGTTTATCTTCAGATTTATTTATTTGTCATTCAGGGTGAGAGGGAGGATACTGCAATTTGATAGATGTTGCCTGATTGTGTTTTTCGTAAATGCGAAAATGGAAATTAAGAAGGTAGCTAATCAAGCATTCTTGTATCGAGTATCATTCCACAACGTTCTTCCTATTGATGACTAGGTAACGTATACTGTGCATTTCTTAAAGGGAAAGAGCTAGTAGATTCCTAATTTAGTTCCATTCACTTGACTTTTATGAGGAGCATGATTTATGTATAAAATCGTATTGTGCCACTCATATATATACCCCCCTCTAATCATACAGTTGCTATCTTATGCTGATATGAACACAGTTTTTCTCTTTTTTTCGATCTCAGTTCGTCTTCAAATGGTCAGGTCAACATTGTTGTGTGTTTTTATTACTTTTAAATATTACCGATTACAATTAATGTTTCCTTTCAAGAACGTCCTTTGCATTAAATCCCACGTTTCAAATTTTGTACTTCCTCACAAGTATTATGACCGAATTTTTCCTAGGGTTCCCAGGCTCTATGTGATCGATCTGATCAGTGAGTGTATATACACTTGATTCACCCTTTCCAACGTAGTTCTTGGTTAATCTCCAATTTAGCTGAAAACGCTACCATCTTGCTCCCCGCTTTCGTCAACATTCATCAGCCTGGGATAACTTTTTTAATCAAGATTACTGAAATCTGAGTCGATTCTTTCCTCCCACGAAGAACAATACCTGGCGGAAAAGGGCAGAAATTGAGAAGATGATCGGAAAGAAATGTAGGAGAAAGAGAGAATTTCAATGCTAGAAAGATAGAGAGTCAGAGAACAATAAAATGAGAGAGAGAGTGAGAGAGATGGAGGGAGGGGGTGGACAATAAAAAGAAACAATGAGCAAGAGACCATGGCTTAGCTGAAAATTTATGCGGTAATTTAACTTTAAAAATTGCTCTGATTAAAAGCTGCAAATGAGATGAAATGTTTGAAGAAAAGTTTGAAATAAATGTGTCGATTTTTTTTCTTTTTATTTTCCTTCCGAGGTATTTATTTTACATATATATACATGTGCCACAACATAAGATACATAAAATACATAACATATAAAATCAATTTAGAACAGTTTGGCATTTAACATGTTCCGTGAAGATCAAACTAAATTTGTCGATATTTGTAAGACAATAAAGCATTTATTCAAACAATTATATTTTTTGGCAAATTGGCAATGTTCCATTTTTCGTCAAAGCATATTTTCTGATGTGGAGCTCCCTTTAAGTTATATAAAAGGGACTCTAAACCCTGGAAGAAGACATACGAATGAAACAAAGACAGAATTTGAAAAACGATAGAAGAAAGAGAAGGGGATAAAGAGAGAGTGAAATTGAAATAAATAAATCAACTTCCCATATCCATGAGTTCCACCCTGGAGAAGGAATCACGTAATTTCATCAGGCGTATACAGGTAACATGTTTACCTTCATCCTGTTACAAGCATTTTTACTTTGTGCAACATTTTGATCTTTTTTAATTTTGCGCTCTGCAGTAGGTAACGGGATCAAGAGAGTGGGTTTGAAAGCCGGTGTTTCACCAAATCGTTCTTAAAGGCTGGAGTACGTTAACGAGTGTATTACGCACAAGGCTGTCAATCATTCGGCGCAAGAAATTATACCAGTCGTGTGTAAAGTCGTTCTTAAACGCTTTCATGACAAGGTGAAACGCCGCCCTAGAGGTCATTTCATGAAACTTTGTCAGCAACAAAATTGGCCAGCAGAGACAAATCCAGTGAAATCCTTGAGTCTGATTGGCTTAAAACCACTGCCACTGACTGTTGTTATAGCAACCGTAGAAAAATCCTCCCTTGTCGCACTGACTAATTTTTATGAAATGGCCCCCCGGGATTGGGAAGCAGACAGTAAACACACCACGTGTAAAGCGAACTTGCTTTTGGCGCCAAATCCCTTCCACCTGCTGCTTCTTTGCTTCCCTGGAGAGTGTTTCAATCAATGTGCTATCCTAGGGGTTTGACGGTCCTAGCCAATCGTGTTTGGCAATTACAGTAGCTTTTAACATGAACCATTCACTTTTCTAGTGCTGGGACCGTATCAGCGCTTTCAACCCCATGCGGAATTCGTATTCCACACTCATCGAATTTTGGACCTTTTGTTGCTTCGGATTACATCAATTGCCTTGGATGTTACGATCAATGTGAAATCCGTTCAAATCGCAACATTCGATATAACTTTCGGCGTTATGTCAGACGCCGATCTTACAGTTTCAAACTTTGGTTAAAGCACTTCAGCGCAGAGTGGTTCAAAGTCAAGTGTTTACATACATCACAGTTCACGAGGCTGCTTATAGGAAAAAATTCAGTATGAGTCAATCTAGTTGAGAGACACTCTGGCCATGGAGTCACAGAACTGAAACAACTGAAATATTCTGACTCCAAGGAGATCAGAATAGACTGTTAAATCAGTCGTTTGCGAAGTTCGATTTCCTAAAGTACTATAAATTCAAGTGGATACTCGTGGAGTCGCCACGAGTGTGTATGTGTATATAATTTATGCGTGCGTGAGGGTGCTGGAACATATACAGACAGCGCAATAAAGTTGTGAAAAAGATTCAGAAATAAGCCTCCATCTTTTTTCCTCGCATCGACAACATGACCATTCAGTCTTGAAGACCATTCTTAATATTAAGCCCCGGTCACAAAGGGCCCCGGAAGCAACACGATTCAACACGACTCTTTGTTCGGAGGCAGTTAACTGTGAATTTATAACAAAGAGTCGTGTTGAGTCGTGTTGTTTCCGGGGTCCTATGTGACCGGGGCCTTAGAAAACTACTGTTCACTTTTTCACGACCTATGACTCTTAATTTCCGCTGCCAAGACAGAGGTAAGGAATATCACGGAGACGAGGGTGCCATCTTTTGAGGTCAGATGACATCGCAAGCACTGCTCCTGGAACCCTAATCAATTCGGCATTTTAAAATGAGTTAAGATTAAGGCTCAATTTACCAAATGCTCACATAATCTAATTACATCATAAACCAGACCCTTAATCCATAATCTTGCACTTTTCGGAACGAAAGTGCATTCACAAATTTGTATGAAAAAAAAATGTTCAAGTATTGGCGAATGTGCTTCGCTCTGCATTAGATTATTTGATTATCTCTTCAGTTTAACGCTATGTCTGGTTCCAGAATTGAGGAGAGAAAATGTTCCCACATTTGAGAAATTCATTATTGAATGCTTAAAGCTGAAGAATAATTCTGAAAGAAAGTTTAAAAAATGGCATCTGCATGTAGTCAAATTATACTCTGGCCTGACATAGCGTTTACTGTAAAAGCTGCAGATCGCACAATACGTGGAAATTACAATCAATATGGTTTAGTTAAAGTTGTTGCAATGCAATCATTTTGAGCTTAAAAATAAAGTTTCCTTCAACAATTTCATCCGTTTTTCGTTTGTAACACATATCGAATTTGTCTCAAGGTGCCCGGCATAACTTTTAGATACCTTGCACATGCACGCGGACTATTACCGTTACCGTTTGACAAGGACATGGAATCATCGAATTTCTTTCGATGCTTATTTCATCACACTTTTACGGTTGAAAAAAAAATTAGCACTCATGCTCATGAGTACTCATTCTATCATATAGAGGTAATTTTCCAAGCATATTTTTTTCGAAATAATATTTAATTTCTATACGACGTCGTTCAAGATGCAATAAAAAATGATTCATTTTTCTAGATCCTAGGACGCCTGGCTTCCAAGATTCTATGAATATGATTAAGAATTTTTTTTCTTCAGCTAAACTACTGGCTATTGTTATAATGATTGTGTAGATATACATATATTTGGATTGTCTTAGTCCAATAAATACTCTTACGAGAGGCAAAGAGAGAGAGAGAGAGAAAAAAAATCAAAATTTCCAAAGGTCCAGAAATTGGCGTTCCCAGAATCTCACTGAGGCTAGGGCAAGGATGATCAAATCTGTATTCATGCAATATACGAACGGCAGTGTCTCAAAGGAACTAGCTCAAAGGCACCGAAGCACAATCGGTACCCAAGATGCATGCACTGTTATTCTAATCGTACATCATGGCGCCATATCGCAGTTCCTAGATGCGACGAGTTCAGCGAACTGGCCTCCACCTTTATGTAAATCATCCTCGCATACCGTGCCATCTTTTTTCTTTCTAATGTTACATTCCTTATTGATTCGCTGCGCTGTCAAAGCTACGCGATTGATTTTCATTCTTTCACGAGGTTCCCAGTGTTGGATGATATATTAATTGTTTTCCTGCGGGAAAAACGGCCCATAGCCACTCGCATCGCGGGGAGACGAGGACGGGGAGACGGCGAGTTACGCCTGAGATGAAGAGGAAGAGTTTGGTAGGCGTGAAACTAATCAACATCCCACTGATATGCCCCATGAGATGGGTTCGCGTGCCAGATAATAAACTTAAGCAAGTACCCTCGCGATAAGTTGCATTTTTCATTGGAAGAATGGGGACTTGGGACCTGAACTGTCCTTCAATTTGATTTGCATGTCTTGCCAAACCGTGAATTAAATACTGTGGAGCTATAATACAAACAGTCATAAGTATGAAACATAAGGATAAAACAAATCCTACCAAAATAAAGCAAACCACGAACGAGCATTGTATCTGGAGCCACCAACATAAAATATAGTGGGTCCATGATGATGCCCCCACCCCCGATGTTTGCTTTCTATAGCTCTCACGGGTAATATGACCGGCTTAGCCTACTTGTTCTATCTCTCATGGATTAACCTAAAAACATTTTTTTTTTCGCGTCACTTTGTGGACAGAGTCTGATTTAATTAATAAATGCCCTTTTGGGAAATCTTTTGGTTATGGCATTCGATTCAGATACTTAATATCTCATTATCTATTGTTTGAGTACACTGTGATAAGGTTTATGCATCTGGGTAAAAACAACATCATTGCCCTATTCAATGTTGTTCTGTTTTAGTTGCTTTGGGGGAGGGGGGGGGGGGGGGGTATCGAACATTATTGATGAACCAATCAGGTTCAACTTCATATACAGGAATCAGTCCCCAGACTGCTAATATTTTTGTATGGTATGATAATCGTGATAATGATAAACTAATGATAATAATAATAGTAATAACAGTAAAAGCATTAATAATGGTAATAAACCACTGTGATAATAACAATAGCGAAAATGATATAAAAGACGCAAAAACAAATTACATTGAAAAATCAGACTGGTAAACTAAAAGAGTGCTATAGCCAAATGGTCAAAAGGGAGATTTATTCGAATAATTCACTACAAATAAAATCATACACAATTTCACAATAAGTATGGTAAATATCTTCGAAATGATTAGTAAAATAACATTTTCGGCAGTTTGGCGATTTACATTGATCACTCTTGAATAAAGACGTGTGAAATCACTCTTACAGGCAGACAGGTACATCAATCTTCGGCTATACAAACACCCCCAAACCCCTCTCAGGGTTTTCCTGTGGAATACCAAAAGCGTGCTTGGCCATTTTCTATCTCGTTTAAAGAAGCATTCCGCCATGATGATTTGATTTGGTCTGTAATCTGGTAAAGTTTAAGTGAAAATTCAGACTTTTGTTTACCCACGAATCACGTTACATGCGCATACGAGTGGAAAAGGAAGAAGCAAATGGAGGCAAATGTGAACTTTTCTGACAATCGCGATGTTTCTTCGACGGTGTTTAACGTACCCTCTTATTTCATTATTTTGAAGATATCGAAAAGACGTCATTATATGTTAAACCCTGAGCTAAGTTCAACGTTATTTTGTAATACCCACTAAAATGCGCTTAGGCCTAAGGATTCCGTTGAAACCTTCGGGGAAACATGTAAGATATATCAAATTCATTTGACTTTCGGAACTGCAACCAATCATATTTGTAATTGCTTTGATTTGATTTGGAAATAAGTGGTCAATTAACATATTGCCATTGCATGTATGTTTATTTTTGAACTCGAACCTTAATATTTTACGTTCGCATTTAAAGTTAAAAGGGACTTTGAATAAACCCGTGTGGTTTTGGGGCGTCTGAGTTCGATTGGGGGCTCCTAGTTGAGGTATATTAGGAATCTAATCGATGAAGTAATCACAATCGAATTTTTGAAAGTGCCAATCTACATAAAGATGATGTTGAATTGAAAAATTATTAAGTCAAGTATGTGACTTACATTTTGTTCATAAGATTCAGGTAAGTTCGTACTTTGTCAAAATTTACCCCACCCCTAATATGATTAAAGTAAAATACATGTTAACTCATTCGAACATTTAATTGACATAGTTCATGGTATGATGATGCCCTTTAGTGCGTTATGAATAATAATGTCTTTCATCATGTCATCTAATCCTTTACAAAGCCACCATCAATCTCCCATCGTATTGAATAATGGAAAATTCTTCTGGAAGCCAATGTCAAGATCAGGGAAAAGGTCGTTAGTACGTGCGTTTCAACACCCACCAGCCACCTCATGACAATAAACATTGCATGGGATATGCAGGGGGTCTACGGTATAAAGTCGATTACAATAACATGATGCAATCTATATGGGACTAAGGTGCACGCGTGTTATCGCAATCAGTGTAATGACCTGGGTAGCGTCTACATAGAGGCCCGGGCACACCAAACACGGCACGGCATCACGGCACGGTAGTTACGCGCTCTCTTGGTTGTTATTGGTCAGCGCGCTCCTCCACGCAAAGGATGCTTCACAAGTGGCCAATCACAGGGGAGAAATCGCGTTAATACCGTGCCGTGATGTCGTGCCGTGTTTGGTGTGCCCGGGCCTTAAACCAACTAAGCATGGTAACGTTCTTCTTAGATATCGATTGTACTTGAAGAGCCAAGACGTCGTGACTTGCTGAGTGATTCCCATAAGCTCTTACAGTCGACTGTCGAGCTTCCATCATCGCCCTGTCAACACGACGAAACGTCACGAGGGGTTCGCTTGTCGTCACGTCTCTGACGTTTAATTCCGTGACCTTGGAATACACAGAGGTCACGATCAGTGGGTAATGTGAGCTACATAGCTACAGGTGTCAATTAGCTAGTCAGTTTACAGGACTCCCCGAAGGCGTAGACGTCCACGCTTGTATCGACACTACCAAATAACTGCAAGTCGTTTTCGAGATGCATATGATGTTTTGCTGTGCATGTCCTCAGCAGTGATGCCTACAATTGCTATTTGAAAATAAGTTGTGTTCGCGTGTGTGTGTGTGTGTGTGTGTGTGTGTGTGTGACATTTTTATCCAAGTTTGTCTCCATTTTCCTTGTGTGGTTGGCCTGCACGGTTTGCAAATAGAGGTTGAGGTGTTTCCAATCGTTGACAGCCCAACATCAACCAGCCCGTTGATTGTCGATTATTAGAAGTATTATTGAACAATACAAAATAATCTAAAAATGGGTTTAAATGTATGTTACCCGTTTTAGTATCTTAGTTTGAAATTAAGAATACCTGAAAGTATGGCAGAATAAAGGTAATCATTTACAGTCCAAAAAGGGGGAAATGGGTCAGCGCTTCGAAAGCACGTGGCTTTGGGAGAGTCACACGATCACATTCTCATCGCCGAAGCTCCCCGCAAAGGTTTATCTGTGTATGGTGTATTGCGATAGAGGCCTAAAGTCTATCAATAATGAGCAATTGCACGAGCTGAATCATCTCGACAATATCCGACATTGCCTTTAAAGGTGCCGACAGTGTAAGGAAGTGTGTATGTGTATGAGTGTTTAGGTGAGTGTGTGTGTGTGTGTGTTTGTATGTATGTGAGTGTATATGTTTGTATGTATGTGTGTATGGGTTTGTATGTTTGTGTGTTTGTGTATGCACGCGTATGTAAGCGTAGCAAATATTTGATTGTTTATAAAAAATTTGTTTATAAAATAAGGATGATTCATGATTAATATCAAGAAAGCATCAACTTGTCAACATCCTTTCAGAAGGGAAAATTGGTTTGGGATTTCTCATTCCCTGGCCTACTCCGAGTGTGTTTTCATTCTGCATCGATGTCGAAACGTACAGACAGTATTCGAGTCTCTAAAGATTTGAGAATTCATTTACAGATTTGTATGCGTAACCCAATCACCCAGGAAGTGAATTGAATTGTCCATACACATTACGGAGACACGTATACATTGTAAAGGTAAAAGAATGGCACATAGTATGTATTTGCTTATACTGCAAAAAGAATTATGATGGAAGTGAAAGGATGGAGAGTTTAAAGGGATTGAAAATCCAAGGATACCAATCAAAAATCGTATTATTCGCCTATTACATTTGGAAGAGGTGTACCAGACTCAATTGACGTCGGTGAGAAAACATTCGAAAGAAGTGAAGATAATCGTGTCATTTACTATGGAAGGGGTGTCATTTGTCATTGTGGACCAAAATAATTTGGTGTGGCAAATGAGGGACATGAATGGACAGTACTGAGCTTTTCGCACTATAACGCGAACGCTATTATAAGACGTTAGATCTAAGGGCCGCCAGAGTGGAAGATAATATGCTTCAATAGAATTCAGTGTGGTCCTTGGGGCTTGGAAAGTATACAATTTTGTTTAGAAGATGACAACCCTTGCAAAATTCTAAAATGACCGCTTCGACAGTCCATACATTTAACATGATAATGAAAATAATTGAATTTATATCGCGCCTTTTTCAGAGGATACCCAAAAAAAAATCCAAAGCGAAATCCTAGTAATACCGTTGAACAATTGAATGTCCAACAGGCGCGAGGCGATGATGTTCTTCATTCATAGACAACTTTATATCAATTGTATCTCTTGTATCTCTTAAAAAGGGGAAAGGGTAGAAAAAATGAGGAATATGATTTTTGCCTAATCTGTTAATAGCTAAGAAAATGAAAGTTATGCACAACCGATGGTATTATGAGCAATTATTTGCTTCATTTGCGTTCTGTCTCGTATCTCGCTTGGAATATAACGTAGTCATAATTTCATACCAGGTAAAGACCGACTCACACCTTTGCGTTTTAAGCCTGCGTCGACCCAACTTATTTGAAAATAAAAAACACTCCCTTGACGCATAGCATACGCTGATCAGACGGTGGATTGACGCTCGGCTTGTGCTCAACGAACGTATACGCCGAGCGTCACTCCACCGTATTACCTGCGTCTTTGTGCGTCAAGGGAGCGTTTTAATGTTCAAATACGCTGGGCCGACGCAGGCTTAAAACGCAAAGATGTGAGTCGGTCGATGTGCGGAAATAGCTTCATGTCTCAACCGATATCATTGTCTTGTAGTAGAGAATTAACCACCGCTTGATAGATATTCTTGGTCATAGAGACGTAGCAGAGCATCATGTAATGTTGTAAGTGCATAGGAGAAGATAAGATTTCAATATCTTATTTGATTCTAGTACTTTTTAATGATTCGTAGCATTATTCAATGAAGAATGAATACCGTAAAATGTGATGTATGTGAGAGGGCGAGTTGTTTAAAGGGTATCCATCGCATAATATTCTGCTCTTATGTCTAAACGTAATGACAGTATTCGAGTTGTGACGACTTAATGACTCTATGACTTAATTTGGTATCATAGTCTCGGCATATAATTTGGTTAAATTCGTGATCAATTTGCTTGCATTACGGATACAGCTGTCTCGGCAATCATCCATCATCTTTCCCAAATATTACTCTACTTTGTGTTGATATTGTTTATAAGGCCCTAGGCTTAAGCCCCGGTCACATAGGTCCCCGGAAGCAACACGATTCACCCCGACTCGTTGTTCTGAGGCAGTTAACTGTGAATTATCAAAGAGTTGGGATGAATCGTGTTGCTGCCGGGGTCCTATGTGACCGAGGCCTAAAATATAATATGCACCTGCATAAGACTATATTAGTTCTTTTTTTCCTGATGAGGATGAATTAGATATGGCCAAGGTATTCGAAAGAAGGGTACTGAATGCTCATTCCTACCAAGATCCTTTCATGTAATATTATGATCCACTACGAATAGCTTTCCGTTACAGGATAGCTCCAGGGGTCTGCAGGTCTGTGACATAAGCGAGATAACATCAATTTTGCAATCGATTCCAAACTGCAGTACATGATTTGTCATAGACCTCGATACGATTGATTTCAAACCTTTATGCTACAGGGTCCTGGGGCCTGGAACATAAAGGACAATTCGATCAATTACAAATCTTCAGTACATGATTTGCAATAGACTTACGATTGATATCAATTGTACGATTGATTTGAAATCAAATGTCACAAGGCCCTGGTGTCTCAATCGACAGTGCGGTCGCCTCACAACCGGGAGGTGCGGGTTCAATTCTCTTACGGATGAGTCTAATGGCACAGTCACATAAAAGTCCCGATTTAACACGACTCGACACGACTCTTTGTCTAGTATTCAACTGGGTAAAGCATTGATAAAGAATCGTGTTGAATCAGGCCTTCTACACTGCAAAAACGCTGATGTTAAATTTAACACCATAGGTCCACACCAGAAAAGTGTTAAATAATATCATATATAATATATGATATTATTTTAACACTTTTCTGGTGTGGACTGGGATTTTAAAGATGTTAAATCATTGTAAATGGCGGGAAGACAATTTTAGCGTCAAGAACACATTTTCTATATACTTCCGTATCTAAAAATATCAATAAAAGTAGTTTGTTTTACAGACATTTGAAACACAACAATTTATGAACATAAACCAAATGGCCGGGGCCTTTATAAATGACCTACTCAAGACAACATGTTTAGGAACACTTTTCTTAATATCCTCCTAGGCTAGGTATAAGAATTTATGTAATATATAAACAAAAGAAAAAAATCATGTCTCTGTCTTGTCCTTGAACTATATATTTGTATCGAATAATTTACCTGGCGGCCATTGGATATCTGTCATGGTGTATTCTATTTTTCTTAATATTATTGATTGTGTAGAAATGTTTCGATTTCCGAAATGAACATCTAGCTTCGATTGATGCCTGAAGCGCATTTCGTTGGATATTTGGTAATCAAACCGCGTTTCAAAGGATACAGGAAGAGTATTACTCGTCTTTGAGCGATCACATCTTATCGTTAAAGTTAAAGCTCAAATATAGTTTTGTTAATGATTTAGAAATGTGAATTTCAAGGGATATTCAATAAGGGATGTTTAATTATGAGGGATGCCATATATATCTTACACTCATTTCGAAACTATAACATTATTTTTATGAGGCAATATTAAAATGGGAATAACGAAAAAAATAATAAGATAAAACATGACAACAATAACCATGCTCTCAGCCATTCACTTGTGATGAAAGCCTTGAATTCACATGGAAACGCACCTTTATATTCTGGAACGATTGGCATCTCTGGGCATTGCGCGCCAAATAAAAGCTTTTCAAAGTTTGTTGACAAGGAATCGAGAGCGTACGTTGAATCTCACTTTGTGGTAAAGTGTCGAGAGAAAGAACCCAAGACAGGCAGCAATGAAAGAACTTCGTTGCAGTCCTACATGCCAGGAGGCATATTGGAAAGTAACCACGTTAAAGATATATTCTGGTATTTGTTAAAAAATAAAATGAATGTTCACAGAATCGCACAAAATGTGAGAAGAATGTTCAGAACTATGAATAAATAATATGTGCCAAAGTGTTTTGCAAGAAAATGTATAATGGCAGAGAAATGTGCAAATAAAGGGTCAAAATTGGGCCATGTCGGGCCGACAGATTTTATACCAGTCCCACGCGCTGCTTCCTGTGTTTGCTGCAGTGGACAGAGCACGTGGAGAATGACATAATTTCGCTTTTAACCGGTTTGAGGTTATCATATTAGTTTTCCCTTGTCTACACAAGTCACGTTGTGCTTTGTTTGTAACATAAGATTATTTTAATCATTCATTTTTCCAAATTGAAGTTCTTTGCAAGTACTCGATATTCGCTTTAAGCTTAAAAAAAAACAGTCTAAGGGGGTGTTGCTCAAAATCAACTGCAAATCAACTGCAACTTTGCAAATTGTAACGCGCATTTTCAATCGCGTGTGGTGTGCGCATTTAACAAGACGCACATGAAACAATGATTTTAATTGGCGCGTACCGATCAACTGCAACTTACGATCAATTGCAACCTTTGAGCAACACCCCCTTAGTATTTCTATATTCCATGATTTATGTAATTGTATCTATGAAAATGATATTCTTCCACACTGACCTATCTACGTTGGCGCTATTTTCATCCCGTCTGCGTTCGTTTCAAATCTTGTTTACAATACCTCACACGTGGGCGACAGAAAGTGTATAGTTACCCATTGCTGCTACTTGATACATTCTCATCCGGCAAAATTATCGAGTTCTATGTTACTCTTTCGCCTCTTTCTGGCTTATACTAATGGATTTATGCTTGAACATTTTTTTTAAATGATGATCAGATTTAGAGGATGAGAGAAGGATTTTTGTTATTCTATCTAAAATCATCGCCCGCAGACCGCATATCCTATTGCAGGTCTCATGGTCAAGTCAGAGTCTGATCGTTAATTAATCTGTTACTTCGTTCACTTCCATCCATATCAGCCGTTGAAACCTAGACTTAGACATTGTTAGATGCCGGGTGCTTTCTTCATTTGAATCAAAGTCTGATGAGCATTTTGCAGACTTTAAAGCTATAAGTCAAACCATGGAATGATTAATCAGAAACAAACATATATCTTACAGCTGTCGCTTTCTGTTTTTAAATTCAATTCTTTCAAAGTACATGACAGTCGGCTTTGGATCGATGTGTGAACCAATATAACAGTATAGCGATAACCATTAAAATGAGCTGTTAAATACGATTGCTTTGCTTTGTGGACAAATTCTGCATTATACATTCAAAAAGGAATTATAACCATTCATGATTTCTTGCGTTTGTCTAACCAGGAATAGTTCATAATTAACAATGTGACAAACATCTCCTGAGTTGGACTACACGTGTTCCCGAATTTCAGAAATCCTTAAAAAGATCTTACGATTCATGACTATAATCATTTTATGTTACATGATGAAACATGCACTTTTATAGACATTCCATTACAGTTTTCTCAACAACAATGCGATGTCTGGAACATGGGTGATTAAGTAATTAAACTTCTAAATGCAAATACCATATTTGTGCAGTATATTAGTCTTTTAATCAAAGAGACATAATCATTGTTCGCTTTTCTCATTATGGTTGACTCACACCTTCGCAACTGTAAGCAACGTCTTCCCAGATTTCATGACGCTCCATCAACGCAGGAATACGGAAGAACTATTCATCATTGACGCTAACCCGTGCGTATATCGAACGCTAGACGAGCGCATCCAACGTCGGCCAAACGGCTTTCCTCCGCAATGGAAGCTGGGCAGACGATGGTTTTAAGCGCAAAGGTATGAGTCGACCTTTACTTACAGAAGCACTTCCGGTGTAATTATGGTCAGCACTGTCGAAGTGAATGGACAAAATAAACACGCAACAGACAAATTAATGTCCATGCAATACTGTAAGTGAAAATCAATGAATAATAATAATAATAGATGCAATTTATATAGCGCACGTATCCACTCTGCTGAGTGCTCAAGGCGCTTAACGTTATTATTACCCTGGCTTTAGCCCGGCAGCCATTCACGGCGCACTTGGCATTTCAAAGAATAAATATTCCTGCCAGGTACCCATTCACCTCACCTGGGTTGAGTGCAGCACAATGTGGATGAATTTCTTGCTGAAGGAAATTGACGCAATGGGTAGGATTCGAACCTACGACTCTCTAGTTGAAAGGCGAGAGTCACGACCACTACACCATGGCGCCTCCACGCCGTTGAAGGAAATGTTGCATACATTCTTTCTTCTTTTTTTCTTTTTTTATAGAAGAGTGGAAAGTTTTCCCTTTTCCTCGTCTGCGATGTTCGAAGTGAAATGTGACGAGACTACCTAATAGCTTCAAGCCCCGGTCACATAGGACCCCGGAAGCAACACGATTCACACCGACTCGTTGTTCTGAGGCAGTTAACTGTAAATTAACAAAGAGTCGGGGTGAATCGTGTTGCTTCCGGGGTCCTATGTGACCGGGGCATTAGCTGGTAAAATGATTTCAGAGGGTTGATGTGCCATGGACATTTGGACAAATATCTTAAAATAACCTTAGGTCTGTGATGACAGATTGCTCAGCAGAAATAGCTTTCCAGACGTGACAAAATGAGAAGCACTGTCTGATCAGGGAAAATCCCAACTCCCTGGTCTGATTGACTTCACAATGATTGTCAATTACAATTTTAGCCCTACTTCGAAATACTAGTATTGTGAAGAATGTTGATGACGGTGCTGAGTATGATCATGATTTAACATGCAGCACAGTTCTATGAATGAATCGACTCTAAAATACAAATAATCTTTTTTTTTTCTAAATCCCTCCTAAGGGTAGTTTTATTCTTAAAGAAGTGAAATTTGACAAGAATATGGCTTGCTTGCATGTGGAACACTGTATTTTACATTAATAATCACAAACATAATTGAAATGTCCCTTTTTAAAAGTTACAAGAATGAAAATCCATCGGATATGTACATCAAGCAACAAATGTTTTGTTTGAGCATTTCAAACGCTATTTTAGGTAAATCTACCCAGAGTTTCCCTAAAAATCTATTTTAGCCAGGGATATTGAACAAAGAATTTTTTAAATGATTTATACTCATTGAAGTGTAAAACATTTTCAAGATTATATAGATTGTGTCTACGGAGAAGCAATAAAGCAAAAACAAACAAACATTATTTCAGTGAACAACAGAATGATTTACCATTTATTTGAACAATTAAAGGGCTTGCAAAAAATCCTTTGAGACTTGTGAAATGTTTAAGTTTCTTTTGATGCAAGACTTGATCAACTAACAACGAATTTTACCCAGAAACTAACCATTGAACAATATTGTCAGATTTCTGTTGATTTACATTTCCTTGTTCAAAGGGTTTTTTTTCAGACAGGGAAAAGATGCCTTATTGTGTGTCAATCGTCATCCCCCCCCCCCAAAAAAAAGAAGATAAATGCAATGAATTCGGAATTGAATGAGGGGTGAGACAAGGGTAGTGAACAACCTGGAGTGCACTGGTAGATAAATGTTTAGGGGTACTGATGCGACGCGACGGTTAAAATACATTTCCAGGGTCATTTCGCGGCAATTGGGTTTAAAGATGTATAGTACAAATTCCAGAGAGAACTACAAAAAAAGTGGAGGGGGCAACGGTGTAAAAGAGTGAGATAAATACATATTAAAGACAGAGAAGGTTGGAGAAAAGGCGTGTTTGTGTCTGTTTCTTACAGTGGAAAAGAAAGAAAAGGAGATTAAATAGAAAGATGCTGGAAGGTCGCTGAAATTCTTTTAAATCATTGGTGGACCTTGTCTTAAAATCCATGAAAGATTGAGAGGTTGAGTGCTTTCTCGGGAGTTTAAATATTCAAGTATGTACATTCGGATGTGATGTGTGTTTATATGTATAGGTATGATTATGTTTAGTGTGTGTGGGTGTGTGGGTGTGTGGGTGTGGGGGAGTGAATGAGCGCCATGGGCATGGGAAGAAGTCGAACGATGACCCTTTGCTTGGAAGAAGAGAGTCGAGCCGATGAGAGTCATGTCTTCTACACCACGACACTTCAAGTTAATAATAATAATATACATGGATTTATATAGCGCAATTACTATACTAAATATATTCAGCTGCACTAATTATGTCTTAATGCCAAATTGTACAAAGAAGTTTTTTAAGAGAAAAGATATGTTTTTAAATTGGACTTGAAGGTTTTTAGGGATTGGGTGTTTCTGATGTGGATTAGCAAGCTGTTCAAAAGTTTTGGAGCTGCTATGGCAAAAGCACGGTCTCCCATTGTGAGTTTTGTTTTGTGGTTAGGAATGTGGAGTATCCGTGTAAGGTAATGTAACTATTAAATATTTATGGGGCCAAGAGATTGCTTTACTCACTCTTTGTACTACCCAAGCAAATAAACAATTTTCCTTTTCAGTATTGACAAATTCCACAAAATATTTTGATAGATCATAATTCATAGGAATCGAGTAATAAAAAGAAAATTCAATAAAAGCACCAATTTATCACTCATACCCTGTAGGTGAAATGACATAATTTTTTTAATCTGAGTATATTAGAGGAAAATTGTTAACCCGGATAATCCAGCCAAACTCAGGATCAGTTGAATAAGTCTCGAAATTATAGATAAAGTCAGTATTGTCAGTATTGTCAAATTCTACAAAGCATTTTGGTGGATCATAGGAATCGAACAATATAAAGAACTAATCAATAAAAGCACCAATCTATCACTCATACCCTGACCCTGTAGGTAAAGCCCCGGTCTTTGTTAATTCACAGTTAACTGCCTCAGAACAACGAGTCGGGGTGAATCGTGTTGCTTCCGGGGTCCTATGTTACCGGTGCTCTAAATGACATGGTTTTTTTTCAAGTATTTTGGAGAAAAATTGTTAACCCAGCCAAACTCAGTATAAGCTGAAAAAGTCTCGACATTTTAGATGAAGAGGGTGTCTTAATTAGGTTACTTAAAAACACCCTGAATACAAACAAAATTCGATTTTGATCGAAACACCTTAAACGAAAGAAGGAAGTGCATCTTTCACAGCGAAAATAACAGGAGACTTTAGTTGCCAAAGTACTCAAGCTATGTGTAAACCAATATAAAAGCAACACTTTTTAGGGCAACATGAGGAGAAAATACACGCCACATCGCAAATGTCTTCGTTGAAAGGCATACGTAATGGTTTTTGCAAAACCTTATCCAAATATCCAGTATCAGGAATGGCTAACACTGTGAATACATTATTGATGAAGACAAAAACAGAAGTTCTTTTCAATACAAAACACGATATAAACTATTTTTTAGTAAAATTAAGTCGAACGACAATTCAATGGTCGTTTGAAATGCTTTTCCAATCGAAACCGGTTTGTGATTGTTGTGTCCGCACAGTTCAATACACGGAATACGGATCCATTGTCCATGGCCCTCTTCATTTTGCGAGAATAGTTTATATCGTGTTACAAGTGATCGAAAGTATGGATGCAGTTATATTATTTTGTTTAATATCTCATGTAATTGAAAAACAAGGACAACAGAGAATTAAAGCAAATACAAGAAGGGTGATTCAGATTTATTATACTTACGCCATCGCTGCAATGTGGTTTCAACTTGAGTGAAATAGGAGTCTCAATGTTTCAATGACTACAGTCAACACAGGATGAGTGTTATATAAACGAAGAGTATAGATTGATGCTCGTTGAATGCACTCGTATCGATTTAAGGTTAAGACAATTGGTCAGTTCCAACGATCGGACAAATTGTAGTGATATCACGTGTATGTTTTTTTTTTTTAGTTTTTCGTTGGTTCATCAATAGAAGGAAAGACTAGTTATGCCGGTCCGGGGGTGGGTTGATGTTTTGCAACAAACTTTGAGCACGAGTTAAGACGCCCAGTCCGAATCCCGCCAAAAGTAAATGCTACCAAGCGACAACAATTTCACAGCGTGCTGTCAACAAGTGAGTCATCTGCCCGAAATGCATGGTACATGCACGCAGACCCTTCTCACTGCTAATTCCTTTGACAAATACTGCGGCGTTCGCCAAAAGTCGATGCACATTTGCAGAATAAGGCTGATGGGTTTTGTCTTTGCAACTCACTGTATTTCACATCAGCATCAGCACGTCAACACGCTACTGTGCTGTCTCATAAAGCAGCATGTTACCGCGATGCATGAAGCTCAGTCCACCGCGCCGCGCGCCAGTAAACCGTGATGATATCCCATCTCCCGCCTTGTTTTGATTGGCTGATTGTTTGCGTGACGTGGACGCAACACGCACTATCGTGTTATTGTAGCCAATAAGATAACGCCTTGCCTGGATTGTGTGTCTACTCCTCGCACCTGTGTCTATTAAAGATTCTATTGAGCTCGTAATTAACTATGGCTTGTGCGTTTTTTAACATACTCGATAATGACATTACGCCCACAATAACTCCTTAAAATTGTCAACATTTCTATCTTCCCGGCCGGCTCCAAACACAAACCCTAATTGACAACATTGTCTTATTTCACAACTGTGGTCATCATCGGGTATCAAAATTTCTTAATCCAAACTCGAGATACGTAATCGTCAAACTTATTTTCAGAAAAAATGGGGCGTCGAAATGACATCTGCAGCCACATGCACATTAGTGTTTCTTTGATTGCATTAAATAATGAGAAAAAAAATGTAGTTAGAATCAAATTGATAAAAGAACAACTTTCCACAAACGACTTTCCATAAGGAAAGCTTTTAGAAAAATACACACTTTTTGCTGAATAAAATGACTTGCTTAATTTCTGAAAACGTAGAATCAAACAAACATGTAAATTCTATACAGGATTATCAAAGTAGATTTGAATATTTCACATAAAATCTAAATACATATACATGTATTTGTTTAAAAGATTTTTTTAATGGCTATATATCGGGCATTTTGCAAATCAGGAACATATTTAGGTATATTTCTAAACACCTATATATACAGTAATTAAACAGTGTTTCCACATCTACTTAAGATTCAACACACTCGATCGCAATGAGGCTTACTTTTTGGGATAAGAATTTCTCCCAGTGGTCTGAAAATTGGACAACTAAAGATTGTGTATCTTGAAAATACACAAGAGATATTTAGAGAGGAGTAATAGTTTGTTTATATACTCTGATGCCGGACCTATCAAAAATGAAAATATTCTTGTTAAAATAGAAACGATTATTGTCATATTATCACAGGCAACTAATCACTTGAACAGACTAGGGACTTTGACTTTTTACTTCATTAAAATAAAGGGAATTCTTAGATTGCTTCATGTGATCTTACATTAACAAATCGCCAACTTGCTCGTGTTTAACTTATTTCATTTAAAGGTATAGCATTGAGAATTCATTAAAAATACATGACATTTTCGTTTTCCATCATTCGTGGATATCAGAAAAGTACGACGGCCTTAAAAGGCCACTAAAAACAACATCAAAATCGGTAAAGCAAATTTTATTTGGTAGAATATATAGTTTACAAAATGAAGAAAAAGAAGATTTAAACTGTGAAAGAGGGTGGTAACTGTTTCGACAAAAGATCTCGTCATACATGTGTCCCCTTAGTGTCTCCATACAATTTTAGAATACCAATAATTTCCCCCATTTGTGCCCAGGTGGCAACCACTGGATTTGGATTTAGTACCCCCTAAACTATCATATTAAATATTTAAAAAAAAATAATTGTAAACAGGTGTGTGTCACGCCTTGGGTAAAACAAATATTCTTCTCGACTATCCATCTTTTGGAAGAACATTTTTTTGCGTTATACTGAGTTAAAAAGGTCTCCTTTCTTTGAGCAATCGGATTTTGAAGCATTATTTTTGTCTTAATTACAATGTTCCAGTGCCTTCCATAACAAAAATATACCTAAAATACACGGGTAAACACTGTATAATTTATTATATCTCATCTATGAATATTCATGAGCTATCAATCTATATGATTGGTCGATGGGGGCAAACATGCTTTCATATATTTCAACTAGTAAACAAGCCACCAAACCCATTCGGAATATTTTTCTATATACTCAACCGCGGTAGAAATGCACAACTGCGCACGCGCAGAACACGTGAAGCAGTCCGCGAAAACGTAAACAAATATGGCGACGTACACGGAGGATTTTGCTGTCGGCCAGCTTTTGTTCAACTCATTTGTAATCGTTCATCCTGTGAAATGTTTGAATGGATAACATTAGCTTGCTCACAACAATGCTCTACTTTATATTAGAACAAGTTCTGCAATCCAGGAGAAAATTTTTGTTTAATAATCAACTAGAAGAAGACGGAGTGTACTGTGGCAGTGCAGCTGCACTTTGCCGTGACTGAGTGGTACCGGTACCGACTGAGTGTGACAGTGAATGACTGTGTGTGAGTACGGTGCTCTACCGCACCGGCATGACCGGTACAAACTGGAGCACCTGAAAACACGGCAGTTAAGCCGAGTATCTGAGTAAGTTTCACTTTTTATCTCTTATTTTGAAGAGATATAAATCAAATATCCCGAACAGTTACTTCGAAAGTATATTGGAATTATAATTCCTTGGATGGGCTAGCAAAGACAACTATTTTTCCTCGGGGGCTTCGGCCTTCGGAAAAATAGTATTGCTAGCCCATCCTCAGAAATATAATTCCAATATACTTTCTCAGAGGTCGGGATATTTGAATAATATTCTACCTGATATGACAGTTCCTTTATTTCATTTATTTATTTATTATAGTCTTCTTTAAAAACATGGTAGGTGCATTCAGTTGTAAAAACTGCTTTTCAAGCACGCCCTCTGTACAATAAACATGTATACATGAAAAAATACAGCAAAAAGAATAATAGAATACATACATATGGTAGAGTAGGAAAAAGAAAACATGAATAAAGATGGATATGAAAATACATTACAAATTCAAATATCAATCAAATACATAATTAAAATACAAAACAGAAAGAATATTAAATAAAACTAGATTGCCAATATTGGAAGTCTATTTGAAAAGACCCCCCACCACCTTAATTGGGCACTGGCATGGATTCAGTAATGTTCTTCGTAAGAAACCTGCAGCATGGGGAGCATTTTCTTGGAACGGACAAATATTTTCCCGATTCCGAACGGCTTTGATCGGGGATTATCCAGACGCACAATGAAAGTAAGTACCGATCTTCACTGTGAACGTGACAGATAAAAGAGATGACAAAAATGTTGAAACCACACAATTTGTCACTTGGACAAAAAAATTATTTCGTTTAAGAAAATGCAAATGCACAAGTTCACAATGAAATTAAAGGTACATGGCAGTTATGACATCTCCACTACAAGTAAATCTATTATCATAATTATAGTATTGGTTAATTATTCCGACAATGTGCTCCTTCAGGGCGCTCGACTAAACAAATTATCTCAATTGTCGGAGTCATAGTGAAGGCTTGAATGAGAGATCTTCATTCTGACCATTTCTTAGTGTGTCAGGTTCATAGTGTCTCTCACGTCATCTTGTACCCCTGAGGTTGACTCTGGAGGATGATGTTTATGTCTATAGAGTATTACCGTTCAAGGGTAGCGACAGACGGAACGCCCGAAACATGATCCATTCGGTGATCGAACGACGAGGCTCGACGTCTTATCTGACAAAAGTGCATTCACATTCATATTTTCATAGGTATTAATCGTCACTCTTCATCTGTTGGACATCAGGCTAATATATAGAGCTATGTTTGAACGAAGAGATGGAGGAATGGGGATCCGCAAAGCGCAGACTGATCATGGCAGAGTGAGGCCTCTCTTTGTCATAGTAATGAATGAATGGTACGTTAGATGTCTCCTCTCCTCCCCTTAGAGAATGATACACATATCAAACTGATATTGAACCATTACACCAATTGATTATTTACGATTAAAAAAAGCCTTGCACAGATAAACAAATGTAGTACATTAGCCAGAAATGCCAGAATATTTCTGCCATTTAAAAGTTCAGACTGTCAAGGTTTAGACTGGACTCGTGTTTTATTTAAGATAAGGGATTTTGACAATTATGCTTACAAACAGGCATTAATTTGTCTAAATGAACCAAGTCTTAATGTAATCAGTGCCTGAAAATTTTTCATCACCACACTCTCGCGCAAAAATTGGTGTTAGATCTGGTATCAATCTTTGTTGTCTTCATGCAATATATTTAAATCTGCAACTGGTGAAAAATCATGATATTTGTTCTTAATGAAGATAATTAATTGTGAAAAACGTCAAAATTATTTTGAACTGAACAAATCGTGAAAAGTTGACATTATAGTTATGCATGTGTGTATATTCAGGCATGATACATTACGTATAAATTGATATTAACTATTTGTTTTTTCTCTTAATGAAAAGAATACATCGCAAGGTTTCGGTAGAGGACAAAAATATCAAATATCATATCATATTTATCTGGAGGTTCACCTGAAGTAATGAAATGATAGAATTGTCTTCATTATTTGATCAAAAATGTATTTTCGTGACCCATTCGCTAACAGAAGCACATAGTTATGTGTATTCACCATGCAAACAGCAACATGTGACACCATGCTATCAAAATGATATGCGAGAAAACTTTTTTAATTGTTATCACAGTGAGATTCCGCAAAGTAGAATATATATAAATGCATGATTTCTAATCTTTTCTTTTTATTGGCTTATCATGTACGTCTTTTCTTCAATATCTGTACTTTTTTTTTAATTCGCACAGAGCTTTGAATTTGAATGACCGTGACATTTTCATTAGGAAATTATGGACAAAATGATTTGACCTTTACTTCAGTTGATTTGTGATGCAATTTGAAAGCCCGGTTCGATCTCCCGCTATCCCGAAAGTTTGGAGAGAAAAAAAAATCAAAAATTCATGGTTTTGAAGAAACGAGAGAGGCAAGGGGCTCGCCTCTCTTGTCCCATGATTGGTGTTGAAAAATGAGGGTAGCGTCCCCCTTTTCTTTTCCTCGATTATTTTTTTTCTTTTAATGATAAATGCACCAGCAGTAAGATACCCCTCCTTTTTCTATTTAGCTGTGTTTTGGGTTTTTGTTCTTTTTTTTTACTCGATTTATTGATAGCCATTATAATAAAATGTAATGTTTGTATTTGATAAAGGAGCCCTGTGGAAGGGTTAAATAAAACAAAGAAAGAACAAAAATTATAACAAAATGCTCAATCCACCCGCGAGTAAAGTCTATGCTTTAAAAAATGCACTAAAATATTGACAGGAAATGCATGAAGTAGAATAGATTAATTAATTAACAACTAGAAGGATGAATGGATAAATGAATAAATAAACAAATTAATAAATAGATCAAAGGTGACGGGGAAAAATTTGAGAAAAATCTTGTTCTCTGGTCCCGTCGCGTCGGACTTTGGTTAAAGCGCAAGTGAGCGAACCCGCCACAACAATCTCCCATCGCAAGAAGCCTTCATTAATATTCTAATATGCGACGGCTATTGCCGACGGGGATGGTTGTTCTACTTTTAATGCCTCCATCCATTATTCTCATGAATCTAATTTAATCTGAGCCATGGGATTCAAGGTCAGTAAAAGTACAAGCTTTATAGGTTTGCATTGGCCGGCAACTCTTGCAACCTTTCGGTGGAAACTGATTTTTTTCACGATTTTCATCCGAGCAAAAATAGTATGGTATTAATGCTCGTATCCCGCATGGCGTCAGTTCATTTATTAGACGGTTTTAACGAAATCCCGCCAAAATCAATATTTATTTTCATTCACTTGAAGATTTATAAGGCGATAGGTGAATACATTATTCAGATGTTTCTTTTTGGGTGGCCGAGATATTGATATCCATTGCATTTTGATAAAACATACTCTTACGCCGCAACAGTATCAAAATGATTTTCAGACCCGCTTGTTTAATTAAAACTATTTTACTAGAATCGATAGTAAGTATTACCTTCATTTCAGACCTGCATAATTTTCCAAAATCCTCAAATAGTCTACAATGTATTCAAAGTTTCGAGCAATGCATTCAATGCGACGTGCATTTAACACTTCCATAACTTCGTTTTAAAGTTACATTGAAAATATCTAAAGACTATTAGAAAAAGTGTATGTAAAATTGGAGCAAAAGAAACGAATTAATCGAGATCAAGCCATTGCCGTGTATACAGTATTTCCCTTCAAACATGGCTTATGACGCAAAATGTCCTTTTTTATAATAAAATATAGCTTCAATGAATGGGGCATCTTAATTAGCTGACGTGAAAGAAGAGGCGTGATCTATAAAAATCAAAAGTTGTTTCAGTCATGCAACTAGAGCATAACGACAAAAACTTTGTATAATTATGAGAAATCAAATTATGTTCATATATCATTTTAATTGGTAATGCATGTCTTCGATCTATTGATGGTGACCATTAATATCCACCATTTACACACCTCATCCCAATGAATGATAATTATCTTTCATTCACAAAAATCCATTTACCCCCTACTTGATGAATACAGAATTTGATTAATCTAATTCGTTTAGCGTGGACTGTTCGTGTTAGACGATAGACCAAAGCACGTTTTATTCATAAACGGAATTACAGGGATTGTTTTGTCACAAATTAAAATGCCAAGTGGCGCTTTTGTGGTATCATGAATGGCTAAGAAGAACTGGTAGTTTCTCTAATGGGTGATGCGTGGGCAACACATCTTCTTCTTCTTTTTCTTTCCTCGTTTCACCTTTTTTCTCCTTCTTCTTTTTCTTTTTCTTATTCTTTTTCTTCTTCGTTTTCTTCTTTTACTGCTCATTATTTTCTTTCCTATCTTTTCCTTCCTCCTATTTTTCTCTTCTTCTTTTTTTTTCTCCATCTAATCATGTTACTTCTTATTTTCACATTTTTCCTCTTGTCTCTTTCTTCATGATTTTCTTTTTTCCTTCTCTTTATCTATTCTTTATCCTTTAGTTTATTATCTCCTCTCTTCATCATCTTCTTCTCGTCGTCTTCTCTTCTTCATTATGGTCTTTTTTTTTTTCTTTTTCATTCTAAACTTCCCCTTCTGTTGTTGCTCGTCCTTCTTCCTCCTCTTCCTCTCCTCGTTTTCTTGTTCATGGTTTTCTTCTTCATCTTCTTTAAATCGTTTCTCTTCTCGTCAAGATCATCACTTTTATACTCCTCCTAGTATCTTCTCCTTCTTTTTTAAATTTCCATTGTCTTATTCTTCGTCTTTGTCTTCTGTTCTTCCATTCCTCCTTTCTATTCTATTGCTTATTCTAATGCTTTTTATTTTTCAACAACTTCCTCTTTTCATCCTCCTCGTCTTCCTCCTTCGCTCTGATTTATCTCTGGGATACCTGATCAATTGAGCCCTCTCATTCGATTAGTGTTGTTGGGTTACGCCGTGTGAAAACGTTTGCTTTCTAAAAGAGCATGCCACTAGTGATATTACAATGCAAGCCACGCCAAATCCATTGTAATTCAATTACGAGACATCAGGGATAAGATGACTCTAGATGTTCGAAAGACACTATACTGGCGACGAGGTCTTCTTGTGGTTAATAATAGCATCCAAGGAGCACATGAGCCAGCGGATAAAAGGTTATTCTTACTTCCAATGGCCTGTTAATTGCCATTTGGAGTTATATTTGTATATCAAAACAATATCAAGTCACATGTAACGTTTATTTTAAAGCTGCCTTTCCATCTGTGCGGATGATTTAAGTGAATTTGCGGTCAATTTTCCGATAATTATATCGAATTAACGTTATGAATATTGAACAAATATAGAATAGCCAACTCGAGTCTACTGTCTGCCTTGGTCACAACAGCATCCATTTTCACAATATCATTTAAGCTGCATGCAGATGGTGGTAAATTCTTTCTGATAAACAAAATAAATTGATAATGGGAGAAATAGCCCACGCAAAACCTCTGTATGACGTAGTCACACAGCATATGATCAATTTTCCTTTGAATTACGCCCCTTCCCTCGTATAGATACACCACTGCGAGAAAGCTGGTTGGTTCGCAAAATGAACCACGAAATATATGCAAACCAAACCTGTAACAATGTCCCAAAATTTAGATTCTTCTTCCATAAAGAGATGGAAAAATTCAGTTAAACAAATATAGATCTTCGCATTTAATTCAAATATACTTTACATTTCCACATACACAGATGATCCAGTTCAGTATAATTAACCCTGATTTATTGTTCTCATATCGCCACACTGTTCCATAACTGTGTTACTGTAGACTATTATGTCAACATTAATCATCACTACCATCACCACCATCATCACCATCACCACCATCATCACCATCACCCCCATAATCACCATCACCACCATCATCACCATCACCACCATCA
>BQKZ01005430.1:0-11800 GCA_036244855.1 Temnopleurus reevesii | reverse complement strand
GGTTTTCATTGGAAAATGGGAGGATTTTGATTTTTTTTCATGAGATGGGGTTCATTTCATACTTCAACGATGGTGACATTGCAGAATTACTCCGAAAGGTGATCTGAAGAGTAAATTAATCATGCAGGGTCGTTGGCAGAAACGTGTTTTTATTCAGATCGTTGTTATTTTCAAAGTGGGCGGAGCGATTGCAAGAAACAAATGACTGTTTAGAAATGTACTGAGTAATTCGGGCATGATGCTAATCATATGCACAGAGAGAACTTGGAGTTGAGAGATACACCAGAAATTTGAAGAAAGGCAATATTGCCTGTATATCTTTTCTAAGGTTGCTATGTTGCAGCATTTCATCAAGGTGTATGTGTGTTAAAATAGTGTGTGAGAGATCGACAGAGGCAGACAGAATATCAAGGGAAGTATACAAGTTGTGAAAATTAACCTCCGTAAACACAATGGTCAATTAAATCAGTTAAAATGTTCTGACAGCTCATACTCTCACATTGTAAGATGCACGCGATTGAAGTTGGACCAGCTGTGTGTGCATTGTTTCTTCTGTGTAGTCCTGTACTGCGATTTTTTTTTATATTGTTGTGTAAGTCGTTGCATATCAATCTTTCACCCTGATCACCATTAGGTAAAAAATATAATGATAATCTGATAATCATTGATAGGCTTGTAATTGCCAGTCTTCCTTCTAATTCATGAAGGCGAAACGACAATGCAGAATTCCAAATTGCCAAAAAAGAAGTTGGCCTTAAAGTGAACAAAGGAAAATTTGAATTTATCTTATTTGTTGTTTATGTTTGTATCAATTAATATTCATAACGACCTTCATGGATGAGAAATTACTTTCATATGAGTTCATGGTCATAATGGTGGAAGCCTGTGTTACATGTTCTCCTGGCAACATCGAGTGGGTGTTCCTATTGACCATCTTGAATGCTTTCGTAGACCACTTCCTTTCCCCTATACATTGACGACCCACACGTTCAGAAAATGATCAATACAAACGACTTGCTAACACGATTATGCATTGATTATTGAAAGCCAGTGATGAAGCATGAGTGATCCCTCAAGGATGTTTGATAGCACCAATGTTCTTTATCATCTGGTCATCACAGGAGTTTTGAATTGGTAGAATTTGGGTAATGCATCAATTGCGGCAAAGTTCATCATGTAACTTTTGGTGTAAAATGTTTTACAATCTGTAATCACCTCCATCTCCATGATTAAAATCATAAGCACCAAGTCAATTCAGTTTTTTTTTCAGGTTCTCCCTGCATAGCAACACCGAGTAGAAGTGCTTATTTAGCATCTTGAACGCTTTCGTAGACCATTTACTTCCCATTTACATTGACGGCACACACTTTCAGAAAACAATCAATACAAACGACTTGCTAACACGATTATGAATTGATTATTGAAAACCAGTGATGAAGCATGAGTGATCCCTCAAGGATATGTGATAGCACCGATATTCTTCATCATCTGGTCATCACAGGAGTTTGGATAGGCATAATTTGGGACAAGTTGATACATTGATTAGGACAATATGGCAAGGTTCATCATGTAACTTTTGTTGTAAAATTTTTACAATCTATAATCCCCTCCACCTTCATATTTGAAATCATAAGCATTAAATTAATTAAGTTTTTGAAGATGAAACATGCTCACTTCAGTATTTTTACAGGAAATAAAACACAAATAAAGCAATAACCCGGGGGTGTTACCAGAGCAATAGTCAGAGAGAGTGCTTATCATCCAATGAAAATCAGGTATTTCATTGGATAAATCGGTACTGAATAATTTGTGGCTGCGAAAGGTTTCATGACACACGATCCTAAAGTCATCAATGGTGTAAGCCGCTCATTAAATCATCAGGGAAGTAGTGGGCAATTTTACAATCATACACTTCTTTTATAATGAGGTGTATTATAACAACACACCTTTTGAAGTGGAAATATGGAGTTAGAGCACCGATGTTCTTCATCATCTGGTCATCACAGGAGTTTTGAATTGGTAGAATTTAGTTAATGCATCATTTGCGGCATAGTTCATCATGTAACTTTTGGTGTAAAATGTTTTACAATCTGTAATCACCTCCATCTCCATGATTGAAATCATAAGCACCTAGTCAATTCAGGGTTTTTTTTCAGGTTCTCCCTGCATGGCAACACCGAGTAGAAGTGATTAGTTAGCATCTGGAACGCTTTCGTAGACCATTTACTTCCTTTACATTGATGGCCGACACACTTTCAGAAAACAATCAATACAAACGACTTGCTAACACGATTATGTATTGATTATTGAAAACCAGTGATGAAGCATGAGTGATCCCTCAAGGATATTTGATAGCACCGATATTCTTCATCATCTGGTCATCATAGGAGTTTGGATACGCAGAATTTGGAACAACTTAATACATTGATTAGGACGATACGGCAAAGTTCATCATGTAACCTTTGGTGTAGAATGTTTTACAATCTATATTTACCTCCACCTTCATATTTGAAATCATAAGCATTAAGTCAATTAATTTTTGAAGAAAGAATAAACACAATAATTTTTCGTAAAATAAATTTCATTCATTCCTTTACTCCGTTCGTATTTGAGGTTATTTGACGTAGATGAAACATGCTTTCTCAGCACTTTTAATAGGAAATAAGCCACATATTAAGTAATAACCTCGGTGTGTTACTATAGCAATCGTCAAAGTCCGTGCGTGTCATCCAATCAAATTCAAGTATTTTATTGGATAAGTCGTTGCTTAATGATTTGTGACTGCGAAAGGTTTCATGAAACAAACTCCTAAATCCATAAATATATAAGCCGTTCATCAAATCAACAGGGATGTAGTGGACAATTTTATCTTAATACAAAAATGAGTTGTAATATAGCAATACAATGATGTGACATATTTGAACAGGAAATAATGGAGTTGGAGCATTTCGAGGATTCCACCATAACATTTTAGTACAGAATTATCGTGACTTGTTATACTTGAATATCGATTTTACCAGTAAATTTATTCTATCATAAGGATCAATATAGAGGCTTATATCTTCAATTAATGTCGTACCTAAATTCTTTTTCTTTAAACGCTCAATTCATTTTCATCAAAATATTTTTCAGATTGTGATATTTCTCTGTCATTATAGTTTAAATACAAAAAAAAACTAACGAAAGTCCTATTATTTGAAATGACTGGCTGTTTTTTTACATTCGAAATATTTGATGCAGAAAATCTAAGGAAGTATTAATGGCAACAGATTTTGAAGCTTAAAAGTGACTTTACCTACACTGTATTACTTAAGTAATGATATATAAGACAGCAGAAATACTCCTTAAAACAAAATTTGAAACGAAATGGGTATTTGGTAAAGAAAATGAAGTAACCAGTAGCAGAATTATGCGTAGGGAAAAAATTGATATTAAGGATGTTTAAAATACTAAATTATCTTATTTTCGGCCAGTAAATATCTAAAATACAAAACAATTTGTCAGAACTTTAAAAAAAAGTTCATTCTTCGTCCGAATTTCTTTAATGTCTTTTTCAGCTATTGTAAAAAAAAAAAAAAAAAAAAGTAGAATTAAGTATCATTAACGAACCGGGGTGTTCTAGTCGACAGCAGGAAAAACGAAAAACGAATCACCTTTTATATATAGAGCTATAAAAATACGACGTTCCTTTTTGATTTGCAGAAAAAATTGAAAAGCTTACCTTTAAACTTTAACGTCTTCTTTCAGTATCCATGTACAGCCAGTTGCTGTAGTTTATCTTTTTTACACAGCCGAAATGTCACAATCGACTTATATCACATGCACTATAAGCATATTAGAACACTCTCAATTTTCCGTAGTTATTTCAGAAAATAACAAAAGTCAATTTCGGCAACATTACAGATGGTTGATACAAAGTCACTGATGCCTTGTTAGAGGAGTAGAGAGTATATATATATAGGCCAGAGATGCATGGAGGGTTCTAAGCTGATATAGCTAGAATTCATCTGTTGAAGCGATCTGGCCTGACGATGCTTTTTGATGATGCATGATGTAATGATACCGTGTTCGCTGAAACAAATGCAACATTATGNCGTCGTCCGTTTTCCCGCTCAAATTAATTAGAAACCCATTATTGCCTGAATTGCAATAGGTGCTTTGGGCTATTGACGTCAGCTGAATTGTTTTTCAATGTAATTCCTCCTTCCTCACCGTTGATTGTTAAATGCTCGCATGGTCAAATAATTTGGATAAAGAATTAAATTTGACGGGTAATCCTAAATATAGGCAGCATATATCAGGGAAAGCAATACAGAAGAACACATGTGCTATTCTTTCTTTAAATGGGAAAACAATTTCCCCGTAAGTAGTAATTTGTATTAAAAACGTCTTCCAAAAGTTTATTCACAACAAAGCCAAATGTAAAATAATTTGACTCCCAAATGATAATTTTTACACTATGCAAACATATAGGCTAATAGACATGGAGCATAAACAACATAAAAAAACTAGTCGAATAAAAGCATCACAAAAAGAACTGAAAGAAAATTTGTTACCTACCTTTAAAATGAACAGATTGAACCTTCAGCTTTCCGATTGACAAGCAAAGATTAAAGTTTGATAGGATGAAAAAAAGCAGGTCCGAGATTTCTCCAGTAGGTAGTGTGAATAAAGTTTCTTTATCCAAAGTTTAGTTGTTGACAAATATTCTGCATCAGAAAATCGCACAATTCTGAACACATTTCATCCATGCCTGCTCAGATATAGAAGTTTATTCTTGCCGCTTTATCCTTTTCGGCCAAAATTTTCCCGCGAAATGTCAGTGAAGTCCTTCTGATCGAAATGTTAAAGTTTGGTGAATGGTTGGCTGCGATTGGAGCATCAGACTTTAGATAGTTCTGACATTGTTGTCATGAGTACCTCATCGTTTGTAACCACAACAGAGTAGTTGATAAAGTGTGACATTTGAAGAGTGACCCATCTATCTTCGTGGCCTGCCCCCTTTTGATGTCCACCAATGAAATGTCATCGAAATCCAACCAGCCCGCAGCCTGCAAAATAAAGATTGAAATTAAAAATTGATTTGATTAGGTATAAAACTAAAGGCAAGGACGAAACAAGCTACGGGTAATTTACTAGTCCTTAACGGCACCTTTTTTTTTCGTTTCAGGTATTAACATTAATTGTCCTTCGACATTTGGTTCAACAGGTTGTAATTGTGTGACTAAACAGATACGGTTAATTAATTTTGATGTAGATTAATATTCAAGTGATGGAATCCTTAAGAGGATCGTGGTGTAATGGGATTTTGACTCCCATTGAATGTGGCATTATCCTATTGGACATCATATCAAAATCCTATTTAATCAACGTGTCCATAAGATTGTGAATATAAAGATATTCAAGGGAATTATCTTATCAAATCATAGACAATTGATAGAGGGGATTCGAATTGTGACCTGCCATAGGGAGATGTAGGTCCAGACGACACGATGGTTCTCTATCATAGCTCATCTTATCTACAAATAACAGTTTGCAATATTTTACGTAGAATTTGATTTTGAAATTTATATGAATGACGAGACAAGAATCACAGTAAAAACAAAATCAAAGTTAATGAGGTCAAAAGTCACCTATTCATCATTGTTATTGCCACTTGGGGTTCAATGTCAAATGGCACATATTTCAAACGTTGACCTTTCCATTTTTTTCCTTCAAATTGATTAGAGAGAGCATTGGTATATACATTTTTATTCGAAAATTGGAACATTATCAAATAGCACTAGGAGTAATCAGAAATTTTAGTTATGTAATACGTTTCGAATCTATAATTCTATTTCATTTTAACTTATCAACATCTTAAAAGTATTTTTTTCAATTGAATAAATGCAAGTAAAATAATATTAATCTCCATCACATTTTGTATGGATAAGACGCAATATTTGAAACTCACCACAAGCCAATGGCAATACTTGTTAAGGCAGTTTTGGGGCACTTTGCTCTCCCCTCCCCCTCCTCCTTCTCTCTCTTTCTTTCTCTCTCTCTCTCTCTCTCTCTCTCTCTCTCCCTCTCTCCCGTCTCTCTTTTCTCCCCCACCCCTCTTTCTCCCTCTATCTCTCTCTCTGTCTCATGTGAATGGCAGAATATTATGCATAAAAGGGCAGACTGGATATCCGATGCAGCAGTACAGGAGGTGCAAAAAAGTTGTTTGTTATGAAAACTTGGGACTTGTTTTCATTATATTTTTCCTTAAAATCAATTCTGAGAAATTAATTTTAACCGTTAGCAGACATGTCTTCATTTCTTAGAGAGCGTCCATGTAGAAAGGCAATCGCTTACATCATAATGTAAGATGATGCCAGACCCGGGATTATCTCTTAGTTGAATGTCATTATGCTCCTAGAGCAATGTTTACAGAACGTGGCGTGAAAATGTTCCGAAACCATGGTAACATAATGCTTGAGATCCCAGCGTATTTATCCATGGCTGGATGAAATTAATGATGAAATGCGAATCTCAATCGCATCACGTACTTCGCCACATTCGATATGCGTTTGATTATTTGAAAAATAAACATTTGAAGGTACAACTGTCAATTTTATTCGAAATCTTCTTTTCTGATTGAGAGTCGTTTTCCTTTTCTACATAAATGTATTGCTGCAATGACATATTGCAACGAATTTATTAAGGTTCATGTGATATTTCAAATGATATGAAAATAAATAAAATACAAAAGATTATATCATCACATAGTTATACATGATAACATAAAAAGATACCTTTTTTCTTGATAAAACAATTCACTGTTCCGAGTGCTTATTTAAGGAACCTTTGGGGAGGATCCTATGAAACGAAAGGATCCAATAGTTCAACAACGCGCATTGAGTATGATAAAGTGGCAAAGCAGAGACAACATTTGTGGAAGGTGTGAAATATTTTGTTACAGGCAACCATTTTGTTTACACCCCTTCCTCCATCCCTTCACTCTTGTTACCGAATTTTTACTTGTATTCAGAACCCACCACCAAACACCATTAATTTGTTTTTCTGGCTGCATCAAAAGATAAATCAGGACATTTTATTTGACCGGTAAACGGTCGGTGTGCCTTGTCAGCCCAGGAACCGCTCGCTGTTCGTCTTTTTTTTTCAGTGGCTGCGCATCGGCTAGGTGTGAATGGCGAAATAAGTCTCTATGCTAGATATGAAGTCATCATTTACATCTTTCCAATCCCTCCAGACCGAACAGATCATTATCATTCAGTGAGGGAGGATTTTGTCTTCTTCCTCCATAACGATCGAGATCAATTTCACCTCATCCTGCGCGAGCCACTCCTGATCGCTCTTCGAGTCGTGTTTCATCAGCTGATCCCCTCACCCTCCGGAGATGTGATTTATCAAAGGGGGTAATAATCGAACCGGGTGTTATATCGTATCAAATCCATGTCGGGCAGAAGTACAGTGCCTTGTCGTAAGAGCCAAAAGGCGCCATGAAATTAAGCACCTCTAATATTAGGCATTATTCATAGATGCAAATTTGAAACGTTCTTCATACACAAAGGTTGTTTTTGACAACCAGAAAGCTTGCCCATGGCTTGCCCGACATAGCAGCAAAGATGTATGCGAACTGGATTATTATTGTACTTTCATTATTTTTTCTTTTCTAGAGATATTGTGCAGGTTCGAATTGACGTTGTCTTCTTTGTTCAATTTCATCCCCCGTTCATCATGTTCTTTCTACTCATTGTGAAGTAAACAAGCATTCATATAAGATAAGTGATTTAAAAAAATGTAATAAGCATCTTACCAAAAAGTACGATAATGACTCTGTGGATGATCAACTGAAGACTGTTAAACAAAATTCCAACATAGAAAAACTATCAACAAACACTGATTAATTGCATGTTTTTTTTTCGCCTTAAAAAAAAACAAGTCTTCACCTCGGTGGCGTTCCGCGGACTATTCGCCTCAGCCCCCCAAAATATCAATTTATACAAGGAAAAACCAGTAAAACTAATAGGTCTGACGAACAACTTGATGTAACACCTCAAAATAAATCACCCATGTAAGTCTTACTGCATGTGACCTTGTCATTTCCATTTTAAAAAAAATGACAGACCGTACTAACATTGACAAAATCAAATTGCAATTCACACCTCGGCTGCTTAATTGTTCATACATATTATTATGAGCACTTAAGCAGACACGAGTACTCCTTCACTAAACTTGTCATCGACTGACGTTGTTAAAAGCTACCAGAATGCACGCTTTTGATTGGCTGATAGTAAATATGGCGAAAGATTCGATGCTTGTATAGGGCTTTATGAAACAGGGCCCGCTGTGCCGTTCAGGGACTATTATGAGTTGAAATATAATTTACTTTTCCTTGTCCTAATATAATAAATGGAGAGATGATTAAGAAGTACTTAAGTCATGAAACTTTGACCGAAACTGGTCTAGCAGTCCAGGGTGATAGCTGTCAAAGATTCATGATAGCCAGACGACAGAAGAATGCACAATCGATGAATTTGTAATAAGGAAAAAAAGAATTCGATTTCGTGCAATTTTTAAAACCCGTAAAATTTGTCAAACGATCTGATGTGTATACCAAATAAATTCATTTGAATGTAGCCAAGGAGAATTGGATAAAGTTTAGGATAGTTACAAGTCATCATATCACCTCATAGATATTTCATAAAAAAGATATTTTAAAAATGTAATGTTAAACTGAATTTACCAAATTTTTGAAAGTGTTTTTTATTTAAGATTGTTGATATTTTACTCGATATTTCCATGACATCGTGTGATAAAGTCAACAAATAGAAACAAAAACTAATTAAACATTCATCTATTAAAAACATTTTTTTTCAAATTAAGCCATTTGGGAAAGACGGATTTGCAAAAAACTAATCGAAAATCTTCATTTATGCTCAGAGTTGCCTAATATCTGGAAAGGCATTGACGATATAAAAAATGAAAAAAAAATGACGTCTACATAAAAAAGTCTGCCTAATCAAATTCGTACGGGAAATGTAAAAGGTTGGCACATATAGTCAACTTTGACGAATGCGTGCTATTAGAAAATAAAAGAAGAAGAAGAAGAAGAAGAAGAAGAAGAAGAAGAAGAAGAGCTGCCAAGGGGTAAATATCAAATTCCACGAAAGACCTGTGCTCATTTAGGAACATCTATTATCACATCACGGATCTACAAAGCATTACGATATGCAATCACGCTTTTAACAACCTTGCCACTCTCAAACTGAAATTGAAAGTAATAATCAACAGATCATGGGCCATATTGGCAGGTTCCTCGTGACACCTTTCAATTGAACGATATCTCTTCACACTTCGATCCAATGTTCAAACGTCTTTGAGTTTGTTTAAGGGGGAGTGTAAGAATATTGGGAAGCCATTATCAACCCTCATTGATACTAGAAGCCTGAGTGAATCACTCCCAGATTCCTTAAAAGCTTATGTCCTTAAATTCAATCACGTGGTCGTTTCGTAAATTGTTTTCGCTGCCCATTCCATTTAGCGCCTAACCTTCCAGAGTCAAAATGTCAATTGCACCTGCGGGGTTTGTCGTCTGCTCATATCAGAAAGTGGCGCGAAAGCGTTCTTAGGAAAGTTCGTGTGGCTTTACAGAGATTGTTGCTGTGAAATGGGGTTCTATCTAAACAACATTCCTCTAAAGAAACATTGACTACAATACTATTTTATCTTTGATGATTATTACTTGTCATTATCTTCTTTTCCGGTAATCGTTTTTATTTGACCATCACCGTTTTTTTCTTTCGTTTTTCTCATACCTCTAATGATTTCCGTTATCATTTCCAAATTCATTTTTTCTTCTCGTATTTTTGTTTCACCCCTTCCCACAATTTTACACAAAATCAAGATTGGCAATTGAGCATTCGTTTAGCTGATATTGAACTTTTTGCAAAACGATTGTGCTGCACAAAAACTAACAGTCGCTGGGTTTAACTGACACATTTTTGTTATTTCAAAGCAATTTAGCAATCGACAAAAATGATTTTGCTTTGATTTCATGAAATACTTTAGACTACGCTTAATATACTACTACATCCTACTTTTTTAAGTACAAAAAATACCATAAAATACATGTATATAGCTAGCCTTTCTATAGACATCATGCTTTACAGAATACCAGTAGACATTAAATTTATAACAATTCATCTTCAGAAAAAAATTAAATAATGGACTCTTTTTCATGGTTCCTGCGAGTTACCGAGTTCAGTGGATAAATGGTCGGAATTAATGGTTGATATGATATGTTCCGTTTAATACTAAAATCAGACGCTATATATTGGGATAGCCTTCCTCGTACAACCGTACAAAACTTAACATTCATACGAATGATATTTTATGACATCAATATTCGAAATCGTAGATTTCGGCATCAAATTGGTCGTTGAAATAATTGCTCTGCTTCTCAAGCCCGCTTCCCGCTTGGATTGTAGTAAATGTCACTACTTTAGCAGGAATTGCAGTGGTTGCGAGGAAAAGCGAAATCGGATCAAACAATCTAGAAAAGGAAAATAAGCAGTTAAAATGTTGCTCTCTCATTTGTTATTTGAAATATCAAATGGCTTGCAAGATAAATGTTAGAGGTATAGATTCGTAATGACCTGGATGCAGAAAGTGAAGTTAAACGAGCTGATATATTCACAAGTTGGTTTACATGCATACATATATCTGTGTAGGATATTAGGAGTTTTTTGCTCGTATTCTGGGTATTTTACATCGAACACGTCAATCAGCCATTATTCCTACGGTGTGCTAAGTGCTTTAGCACGGAGGAGCGTCGGCCTGAAATGGGCGGTGCGATAGGTGGTATTGTCTGCGGTGCGTGAGTTCGCGTTTATTTTGTACGTGAAGCATGTCCTGTGAGGGAGTACGACAGCAGCATGATTTTTTATTTTGCGATGATCAAGCCATTTCTAGGTCGATTTCATTCAAACAAACAATGAACATGCTCTAATTTATTATTGAAAAAAAGCATTATGGTATTAATTTCACTGCAGCTCGCAAACTAGTTAGATATCTGAAGCGCCCTACTCCCAAAACTGGTCTATCGCTTTAAAGTGACCCTAAAAACCTTTCAAACATGACTTGGAACATTGTTCAAAACGAAATTCAACTCTTGCTCAGAATAGTTTGTAAAATATTTTGATTTCATTAACAAAGAATAATGAAGAGCAAAGAGACACAATGACTGTTTAGCCACCCAGCTCACATGAATTTGTGCAAAGTTGGTTGAACTTCTAGAGTGTGATGACTAAGTTAGATGAGCCCATTTATCTTTCAACGAAGAAACAAAGAAATTTCAAATGAACAACAAAAGTTTTCAAGCTAATTTGTGTTTTAAAATTGGCCTAGAGTAGACATTTAAGGCTTTTACACATAATATTTGGTTTGCCGACAAATTATGATTCTAGATTTGCTAAGTTTTGCTAAAGTGATGTTAAGAGAGATGGGATTTTCTTCCAAATACATGTAAAGCCATCATATTACCATTACACAGAATAATAAGGCAAACAAACAAAATACTTAAAATTAGCGCCCTTGAACGGTATCATCTGGCAAGCACGTGTATTATAGTCTTCGATGAATACGCAAACAGTCCTAAAGGCTTGACCAATCAAGGGAGTCTCCCTGGACTCGACCAACCAATCAAAGATAAGGAAATAAATCCATGGCCACTGATGGCGCCTTGGGAAAAGCGACACTGTAATATGATACAAGATTTCATTAGAAAAACTCACTTGACACTTTTGTGCTA
>BQKZ01005429.1:50087-61592 GCA_036244855.1 Temnopleurus reevesii | reverse complement strand
AAATCTCATAAATTATTATTAGGCTAAATCTTATTGTACGATACTATACATATATAAATCATGATCCATTTCGTTTGATTGTATACTCTTTGCTATCTGCATGCTGGTCGAGTAGTACTGTAATATTAATATGTCGTCGTGAGGATAGTACATTTGAGCAGCGATGCAGGGAATATTCAATGTTTACGACCCGAGCTGAAAGTGCAACCAAATAACCGTGACAGCTAAAGGTTGGTCTAATTATATATAGCTGTTCTTCCTTTCCTCTGCTCTCTTCTCTTAAACATTTAGGATAGACTGCATATGAGCAAATCCAACGCCTTATCACAATTATATTATATGAAGTTAGACAGATTTTCGTTGATCAATGTTATATGATGAGTTGAGTGCAATGTTTGTTAATTGTCAATAAGGGAAACAAGTTGCGTAATAATAAAATTGTGATTATTCGACGTAAATGGTTACTAGATCATGATAAATTTCATTTTATGAAAATAAATCTAACTATCTTATGCGACCACTAAAATGTGCTGATACAGTACTCCTGGTTTTTTTTTTTTTTGTATTTTACAGTATAAGTTTCATCTGTTTTACATTTGTTTTTCAGCTTACGTTACATGTATAGTTCTTATTAAAACAAAGATCACTGATTTCGTTACAGTTCTAAAAAAAAAACCCATATGGAAAGGAAAAATGAGACTAAAACAAATACTCTTAAAAACCTCAATTAGTGTAATTAATTAGACATATCAAACAGACTCCCTTTATCAAGTTTGCATGAACCGCTTTTATTGCGTATATTGTAATACACTAATGATGTATTTGTAGTTCAGTTCTACAGTGTTCTACCTGGTCAATACTAAAACCCACTTTTTAACTCGGGGATAACAAAAACTCAACCCCTTGATTTCAAGGGTGCCTCTCGCTCTCCGCTCATTACAGTCCGGTGCCCCCATCTCGCAACATCCACGCCGCATCAGAGATAGAAATAGACTCCATCAATATATACGCATGGCAGAGCACTGTCCGAATAGATGCATTCGAGAGATAGATGGAGAGAGGCGGAGAGAGACAGAGAGAGGGATAGAGAAAGAGAGAGAGAGAGAGAGAGAGATAGAGAGAGAGAGAGAGAGGGGGGGAGAGAGAGAAAAGCTGGACTCGCAAAGCATCTCCCTTTCGCATCCCTTCACCGTGAGCAGAACGGACAAATAAATTGGATGAGGTAAACGACTCCCATTCATGTCTCGGCAATTGCTCTCAAATTTACCAAAAAACACTTTCCTCTTACCCTGCAAAGAAATGTTGAACAGGTGTCGCACCTGCTTAAAGAATAAACATAAGAATACCATTCATTTGTGTCTGAAGTTATTGTAGAGGCTTGAATAGAGTTGTTTCCCTTGTCCAATTTCTTTGTCCGTTTTGCTCACAGTGCTTTTTTCTTCGTCCCTGCGCCCGTGATGTGCGAGGCATCCATCCCCTTCGCGGTACCCCTGAGTATCAGAGCGCGGGTTCGCTAGCATCGTGAATACGGATTTTGATGGGTTCGTCACACAAAATCGTTTCTTCATGTTTAAAATCAACGTATGCTCAGTATATTGAAATGTGTGAATACACTCCTTCTTCGCAGAAAAATGTGGGGGACACGATTGACTGACATAGAATGCGTCAGGTGTGGGCTCGACGCAGGCATTTTTTTAGCATTAGCCTTTAGAGCTCTATATAACTCTTTGCATTATCCAAGAATTTTCGTTGCCTATTTTTGCGCTGAGGGAACGGACTTTTAATTTCATATACGATAGGCATGTGCAGTGCTAGTCATAATCCTTTTCTATACCTGTTATCACTATAAAAGCTCCGAACAGTTATGGTTCGATGATTCCACTGTGATAACATTATTCTTAGTTTCTTGGTGATTACAGATATTTCCGATTTAGATAGGCGCTGTGGTATAGTTTTTCTAACTCTCGCCTTTCAACCAGACGATCGTAGGTTCGAATCCCACCCATTACGTTAATTTCCTTAAAATAATTCATCCACATTGTGCTGCGCTCAACCCATATGAGATGTTTGGTTACCTATAAGTAGGAATGTATTCTTTGAAAAAAGCTTACGCCCCTAATAGCTGCATTGCTAAAGCCAGGGTAATAATGCTGCAATTGTAGAGCGCTTATAGGGACCTCTCATGAAGCGCTATATAAAAGCCGTTTATTGTCATCATTATGATTATAATTATTATTATGATTATTATTATTATCATTATTATTGTTTTTATTATTATTATTAGTAGTAGTAGTAGTAGTAGCAGTAGAGTAGTAGTAGTAGTAGTAGTAGTAGTAGTAGTAGTAGTAGTAGTAGTTGTTGTTGTAGTAGTAGTAGTATTGAGAGCATCCGGCCTGCTAAAATATTGATCAATAAATAAATGAATAAATAAATTGTTATCATTAATTTCATATACGCTGGGCATTCTTTGGCTAAAAACAGAAATGTGTGACTTGGCATTCAGATGAACTGTTTGCCCAAGTAGGTCAGTGTACACTAGTGTATACACGCTATTTATCTCGTAATCGTATTTATATTTCTGACTTCATCCTTTAATCCGTTTATGGGTCGATATGGATTTCAGCTCATATACACAATCAAAACTGTTTAAGATCAATAAGAAAATGAGTCAATAGTTGGGGTAACAAGGTATAGATTCATAATGGTCGGGATGTAGAAATTGATGCGAAACGAGTTTTGATGTTCACAAATTGCTTTACATGCCTAAATATGACTTTGTACGAAATCGGGAGAAGATTTTTGCACGTATTCTGGCGAATTTTACTTGAAAATGCTAAGCGGCCGTTATTTCTACAGTGCGCTAAATGAATCACACAGAGCGCCATCTCTCCCAAAACTGATCTATGGGTTTAAGCACATGAACGAAATGAAATTGATAGAATAAGAGTTTAGTACTTTTTGTGTATATTATTGCTACAAAGCTTAAATGCCTATTTGTACATTTGACAAAACTGTTAAATCTATGTCAAGGATTTATTTTTCAAAACAAGTAATCCTCAAAGAAATCTTTTCAATAAACCGGAAAAGGGGGCTTTTATAGGTCTAAAAGAATATTTAAAAAAAATGTATAAGTCCAATTTGGACTTACAGTAACAATCACGATTACGGTTGTCATTTGGGTTTATATCGCTCCGTACCTCATACTCAAAACAAAACCAGACATAATATCGCATCGTGCTTGATACAAGGCTAACCTTGCCTAAATCAAAATGACCGTGAACTAAAAGTTTTGATATCCAATGTACATATATAGGTCTCTTGATACTTTAGGGAGCTATAAGCAGAAAGTAAAGTGTTACGCTGACCGTTCATACGTTATGCATCAATTTCTCCAGGGAGATTGTTTAACGTGTATTGTTTTACAAAGAGTCCCAACTGTCCTAACTGCATTAAAAATGAACGATGTTATCGACTTGTGTAACAGCAAAGGTAGGTTACTTAATTCAATTGTATATGAAGAAGGTTCTGAAAGTGCGCATCCATAAGCATGGGGAGATTGTAACCATAAATTTGCTATATATACAACCCTTTGTTCAATGTTACGACGACATGATATTTTCATTTTTAAATCACAATCTATTTAAAATGCTTGTTACTTTATAATTCTATGGTTTCCAAAAGTAAAGAATATGAAAAATAAGAAATTTATCTTGTATGTTTCTCTCGATTTTTTCACAGTCCATTATCTAGTTGGGAAGAGACATTCAATACGGGAATGACTTCTCTTGCTCGATCCATTCTAATCTTAATCACTGTCCACTCGACCCCCTTCTTGAACTTCCGTATTTGGTACGCCGCTCTAAATCACCCCCCCCCCCCCCCCCCCCCCCCCTCTCTCTCTCTCTCTCTCTCTCTCTCTCTCTCTCTGCCTCTATCCCTAAATCTCCACCTGCCCATTTATCCACTCCCTATACCCCTCCCTCCACCTCCAACACTCTGATATATATATATCAGATATATATTTATATATTAGATATTTATATATATATAAATGCACAAACTTTGCTAGCACCAATATCAGTGTTCACTTTTCATGCTTTTGGTTGCTAAGTTCCTAGCTTAGCACTCATTAGAGCTAAAATGGCACACAACAGAGTTTGAACAGCACTTCGAAACGTTACAAAATAACAGCACTTCAGGTGCAGTTTGTACATCAGCAATGACATCGATGAGTGTTGGTGTTTTCATAGTATGTTCTGCGCCCAGTGAGTGCATTTTATATTTCATGTAGGCTCAGTATACACAATTGTGTGAATGGGCCGCAATCGGATGGACAAAACCCTTTCCACTCGTGTCCATAACGACAGCGCAGTGTGACGAGATGTCATGGTGATGTGACACACTAAACAGTACCGTCGAGTGGTTCCCTGCGGTTGAATTGGCGGATCCGAGGGGCTGAAAGGGACATTGCCGACCCCTTCCATTTTTATCTATTTTTTATTTTCTTAATTTTTTTTAAGGGGGCAGTCCTAATCAAGCCATGTAATGAAGACCTGCTTTATTCACAAAGATACAATTCAATTATGGATTGAACGAACTCTGTAATGACAGCGCAATGTGACGCTTTGTCATAGGACTACGGTAAGCATTGGAAGGTTACAAAATCCCCGTTCAAACCCTGGTTCTCAAAGTGGCTTCCACTAGTTCCAAAGCCGGTTCGGAAGGCTAGTTGTGTCTCCGTTCAATATACAAACTAAATAGAGCTATGCAGGCCCATTCTAGCACTATGCTGACCTTTTGATGTGTATCTAGCACCTTTTGGGAATAAAGCTTTCACCTATATAAACACATCAGTTATGGTTGATCGAAGATGGGAATAGATTATGATAGATGGCATCATTCTGTGCAAACATGAAGAGACATTCATGTGAGACGTGCAGTGATCTAAAACCCCTTTCATACCTAGTTTTCAAAGTGGCTTCCACTAAACTAGTTCCAAAAGCTGGTTCGGAATGCCGTTCGTGTCCCCGTTCAGATTACTGACTCTCTAATTGGATTTCAAGTCTACTTTTATTCTTCTTTTCGCAAAGTGGTTCTCTTGCTATGGTGAGTGGGGCTGATGTTATGGGAATGGCTCCGATACCGTCAAATATTTGTTAAGAAAGCAATTTAGTGACAAGAAAACAATTTCTACCATTTTATGGTTCGCATCTTCTTGACTTCTCCCTATTCAATGTCTTTCTTCTCCTCTCTTATCTAAAAAAAGACTACAATATCCATCAAAGCCAAAAGCTTAATTAGTCCAATAGGTCGTCAGAGGACAACACACACAAACATAGATTTACAAAAATGATTACACACTCTTGATGCATTCGGTGGAAAAAAAATCTGAACAAGGACCAACACCAAGGAAGAATGAGATAAAAAGAATAACCTATTTCAGGTTTCGAGTTTTCGCAAGCAAAGAGTCTAATACACACTTAAAAGTCAGGAAGCAACCGCTAGTACAATAGCAACACCGTTAAGATATGCAGCCTTTGGGTGGAGATATGCACCCTAAGGGTTGAAGGTGCACATTTCCACCCTTAAGCGTGCTGCTATCATGGGTAGCGGCTGCATCCATAAGGGTGCAAAACTGTACCATAATTTCTTAGTGTGTACATCCACTTAACAATTACCGGGAAAAGGATGTCACTAGTTCAGTTTTTTTGTTTGTTCATTTTGTCAAGTGATTGTGCTACTTGGTTGAAGGGATTGTCTTAGCGTTTGGGGATTTTATATAATCGATTTTCGATAATGTCAGAAAGAGTTACGATAATAAGGAAACGAAAGACGATCTCCATGTTTACAGTTGGTTGAGGAAAAAAGGAATTTCGATATCGAATTTTATGAAATTCATATACCACAAGCTTGTAAAACCATTATCATGAACAGCTGATCAAACAATAGAAACATCAACCCTCACATGTAATATATTCGATACTAATTAGTAATCAATTTGTGTATTTATTAGGTCAAAATGTGCGGGTACATTGTAAAAACATGAATATTAATTGATCGTCCCCTATACTTAATGTCATATTCAGCTAGTGTCTTTCGCTTGAATATCAAATAATAATAACTATATTAAGCTACAAAAATTACCAACATTCTAATGAAAGTGAAGACTTTTAACTAATACACACTATATACACTTATAGAGAAGGACATATTCTTTTGCTTTGTTCCATTTTGTGTTTTTTTCCTTGAGACAAATTTTTGTATCTTTATATTCCACCAAGAATAGACTTTTCATATCCTCATCCCTTATTCTAATGCAAATCAGATGATAGTACACCTGTCATTTGACACTGTGCACCTAAACCTTGCTGGAATGCTTTCAAAGGAGTGGAGAATATGCATACGTGTATGCGTCCAGTGTTAAAATCATATAATGCAAAACTCATTGCTAGTTAATCCAAAAAATAAATCTGTTGCCCGTGGTAGATAAGAAATAGACCTTTTCATACAGTGATGTAATGAACAAATTAAAAGTGTCTACCCTTGATTATTACGACATTATTATTATCATGTATGGTAAGATGTATGGTATTATTATGACAAGACTAATGTTTCGATCAAACTAAAGCGACTACCCGAGGTAAATAGGACGTATTATTATGACAAGACTGATGTTTCGATCAAACTAAAGTGGCTACCCTGGGTTAATAAGACGTATTATTATGACAAGACTTATGATTCGATCAATCTCAAGTGGCTACCCTGGGTAAATACGAAGTATTATTATGACAAAACTGATGTTTCGATCGATCTAAAGGGGATACCCTGGGTAAATAATACGTATTTTCGCTTTGCCATTGTAATAATACTCATGCTTCTGTCAAACAGAAGTGGCTACACTGGGTAAATAACACGTAATATATGACGTATAATACTTCCACTATTATGACAAGACTGATGTTTCGATCAATGCCTTCAAATGACCCTATACATGTCTGTCATGGAGATCATATTTGACATTAAAGAGAACTGATATCAGAGAGAGATTAACCGTCAGATCATGAACACCGAAACCAATCCCTATAATTGCCAAACAATCGAAGAAACATCTGTAAAAGATGAAAACTATCTGTCGAATGAAACAGAGAGCAAGAACGTTGATTGTTGTTGATGAGGAACTAGACCCATAAATTGGGGTCCTGGGGTCAAACGAACTCCTATTTACCATCGGGGTCCGCTTAGTCCCCCCCCCCCAAAAAAAAAAAAAAATAATAATAATAATAAGATAAACTTTAAAGAATAAAAATAGAAATAAATGAATAAATAATAAAATAAAATAGATTAATAAATAAATAAATAGATAAAATAAAATACATTCAGAATTCAGAATTAAGAGAATACACTTTCGAATAATTAAGTTTGTCATGGGACAATATCTTCGTACGTCATGTATTGAACTGTACAGAAATCACAATCTCAAGCCGGTCCCTATTCCATAAACATTACAAAGGAGCATTGAATCGGAATTCGATTTAATTTTAGGGAAATAGATCATAATTATCATGTTATAATTGTTTATGTTGCAAAGTAGTACCCAAGATGGAACGTACAAAAATGTATTTTGTTCATTTTACTTTAAATCTTTGGTGGCTAATTATATTCAACATCAGTGAATGTTATTCTTTTCATTCAATAAGATAATTTTGATGCATGAAATTTACGAGATCTATTTTTGGAAACCGGTTGAACCATGATTGTTCAGAGTGGGGCGTTTAGGTCTCGACTCTGTTGGTGACATGTCGGGTTAATTTGAACTACAAGGGGATATATTGGCATTTACCAGCGGGAAAACGTTTTCATTTCATGTCTCCTATGGTTCATGATCCAGATTTAGCACTTTGTCCATTTGAACATTTCGCCTTGATATCGCGAATTCCTTCCACAAACATTCAATCAAACATGTTTTCTTTCACGCTGTGGTGACATGTTCCATAATAAATCAAACAATCTATAAATAGCAAATGAAAATAATCACTCTTCAAAAAGTGAATAAAAATGTGAACTTCTGCATGGTAAATTTCTTGCAATAAATTAAGCTTCGTAACATTTAATTTGACAGACCTCCTTGGACAGACCAACACAGCCACTGACAGCATTTCATCTTATCATTCGTAATTTGTGTTCACCTGTAGCTGAGTGGTTAGAGTGCCAACCTCATGAATATGGACGTCATGGGTTCGAGTTCCTCGCCAACTCATACCAATTTTTTAAAAAAAACTAGGACATTCTTAGTTCTTCCCAGGCACTCGATATTCAATATCTTAGAGGACTGATGGTATCTAATATTATATGATCTGATAAAAGACAAGCTCATTTAACACGATATAAACTATTTCCGTAAGATGAAGTTGGTCATAGATAATAGATCCGTACACTGTGTATTTAACTGTTCAGATATAACAGTCACAAGCCGGTTCCTTTTTGAATAACATAAGAAAGTAGCATTGAATTGTCGTTGGACTTAATTTCACGGAAATATTTCATATCGTGTTATTTGTAGCTGAAGTGGCAACTCTTTGCAGGAAATGAAGAAAATAAAAATACAAATATAGACTTTCACACTGCAGTTTAGTTTCACATGACCATCAATTTAAGTGAATCGAAACATTCATCATGATTAGAAGACAGTAAAACAGAACAGTCTGACAGTCGTATTGTTTGTCTGCAATAAACACTCAAAAGTAGGGTTCACACTTGAGCCGAAACCTCAAGATTTCAGAAACTATGACATTCCTACGAAAGCTTATATACGTGCAGCGCGAAGGCGAGTCAGCTAAATCACCAAGGCGCTTTGTTTTGACCGAAAAGGCGAAAAGGCGAGAATTGTTATAATTCCTTAGCACTGCACGTAAAAGCTTCCGCAGGACTGTCATATTTTCTGAAACCTTAAAGGTCGAGTAAGACTTTTGCAAGCTAAAATCTGACCACCAATCGATTAAGCTTGAAGATGCGCTGTAATAGAAATATTTATAACTGATCATCCTAATAATCATCCTCCGAAAATCATATATTTTGCAACTGACCGAAGTCAAAATTGATGATCAGATTTTCCTATTTTTCATCAAAAACTTACTCATCATATTAGAATGAGATTTTGTACAGAGCATGAGGAGAGTATAATCTAGCAACAGAGTAAAATTAAAGGATATCCATAAAGTTTGCAAAAGTATCATTTTGCCTTTAAGGTGTGAACCGACCTAAAGATGTTTTTCCTACAACACGCACTTGTGGAGCGTTCAAGGGGATTTTGATAAATCATAAATTAAACATCTGTGAGCCACGTGTTTGAGGAGAATTGAATTAGGAAGTGTTAGGTTACAGATTTATATTAGAGCATATAGGTTTCAATAGTACATCTTCTGGTATACGCGGATCCAGAGGGCGAGCTGGCCACCCCCCCCCCCCCTTAATTGGTAAGATATAGAATTATAATCAAAGGAACATAACAAACAAACACAAAGAAAGGCATCAACATAATGAATGTGTAAACATACCAAGCACAACATAATGTTTGAAACGCGTTGAAGTACCTGTGATTAAATGTAGACCCATTATAAAAACAAACAGAAATCAACAACAAAAAAATACATCTACAAAAAAAAAAACACGATTTAATGACCACAAGCAAAGAGACAGCCTAACATTATTATTAAGACCCGTCTACTTGAATGTACCTTATGACGAGGGCTAATTATGAATTAGCAAAATGGTAAACTTTTCGCCCCCTCGTTCAATCCTGGATCCGCCCCTGTATTAGGAATGAATAGAAATACAATATCATCAGGCGATGACACTTAAGATAATGCCTACATTGTCATCGCTGACGATATGTCAAATTAATCATCGAAAAGCGTGAATTATTGGCAATATTATAGTAGAGGGTTTTTGTAATCTTGGTTGAACTGTTCAGCGTCTAATTACAATCACGTTTAACAGTGTATGGATGTATATGACTTAACCTAGTGACTACAGGAATCAGGTTGTCCATATACAAAGTCTATGGGAATTCCATAATTCAGTAGTTTATGTCTTAATAATTTCTCCTGCAATAATTTCTTTCTAAACTTTGCCAATGTGAGTGATTTTTTAATGATTTTATAATTTGTTTTCACAAGTAAAGAATACTTTCACTTCATAATGAAATATTAGAGCTACAATAAATCCTTTTCAAAACAACCAACATGACCCCATACATGATGAGAATACGATGGGATAATGAACAATTCTTGTAAAGACGAAGTATAATTAGGCCTAGACTAGTTTCTATATCAGAATATCAAATTCATCAATAACAAGACCAGAAAAAACGAACAAAATAAAACCAGAGTAAATGTTTACTGTACGGAAATTATCCTGAGAAAGCACGCAATGTCAAAATAATTAATTGTCTATTGAGGGGGGGGGGGGGAGGCTTTTCAAATTTTGGAATTGATGAGCGTTACCAAACTAATAAGCCATAATGCATGTATAGCAGTATGTGCTTTTAGCTCGGAAAATGGCACGACGCATGAGTTGTTGATCGAATAAAGTCCATCAGAGATTTAACAGAAAAGACAATCAAATTATTTAAATGAAATAAAGGAAAAACGTTTGCTGAACTACTTTTTTCTTACCATACTCGTCCTCTTCGTCATTCATTTCCATCAAGCTCAGCGTTCTCTCCTTGTGCAGGGAATTATTCATAATTACCAAGTTAATATCGCAATAAAGTTTCGAGATATATATATCCAAATAGTCCAGCAAGATCCACACAATTTCACAGACCAAAAGATTGAATCAAAGTGCGAGCTAATCAGATGTCTCTGTGTACAGCTCAGCTCTGTTGCAGTGGGATAATCATAAATGATATCAGTGTCTTATCACGACAAAGTTTTTTAGGTATGTTGTTCCAAGTATTACAACAATATCCATAGAAGTTCTTCATAAGAACCGAAATGCGGGTATGGAGAAGAGAATGTATGATTATATTAATATGTTATTCCAAGTAGAGCAAGAATATTTGGAGAGGTCCTCACCGATCTACGGATAGAATAGAAATGCAGGTACAGAACAGAGGTCTGTGGGAATAATAGATCAGCTATGTCGCAATTGGATAATCATGAAAATAAAGAAGTTTTTTTCGAGTCAAACTTTCTCGGTAGAACAATATCCACAGAAGTTCACAGACCGAAAGCTTGAATCGATATGCGAGTTGATCAGAGGTCTCTGTGTATAGATCCCCGCTATCGAAATTTGATAATCATAAATGATACCAGTGTCTTTATCACGACAAAGTTTTTAGGTATGTTATTCCAAGTAGTAAAACAATATCCACATAAGTTCTTCACAAGAACCGAAATACGAGTATAGATAAGAGATGTATGATTATATTAATATGTTATTCCAAGTAGAGCAAGAATATTCGCAGAGGTTCTCCTCCGGTCTACAGATAGAATAGAAATGCGG
>BQKZ01005429.1:10960-46829 GCA_036244855.1 Temnopleurus reevesii | reverse complement strand
GAGGAGGAGGAGGAGGAGGAGGAGGAGGAGACGGACAAAACCAGGGTAAATGATGGACAGCACAGGCTAATGAATGAAGCACGAAGATAAGTGGAGCAAGAGGAGGATAAAGGAAGATGCACGAAGATGGGATGCGATCCCCGGGTGGGCCAACCATCTCAGCTATGCCCATGATGCGTTCTCCTGATAAGACTCCCCTGATGAAGATAATACCCTACGAAGATCTAATCTACATGGCTGTCATACATGATACATATACCACATCAAAGGAAACACTACACTTATATTAGACACGACTATGGAGTTATGAGAAGAAGGTACTGTTTCAAGACACATGGAGACGGGAGCAATTTTCTTGGCAAAATTCTACAAAAATATAGAGCAAATTGAAATAATCATAACAATACTATTATTACAACGCATAATATATGGTCAATTTAAATGTATTTTATAATGATCTTTTATAAAATCGATGAGATTATGTTGACTCAGTACTGTTGTCTCGCAATGTGCAAACGTAGAACGTAGGTATACAGCTAGTCTTCATGAAACTATTAGCACATATACTTGGCAATTTGAACATATCAAATAATTGAACTAGTGAAGAATGACCAATATTTTTTTTCAGAATACTTTTTAACAGGTAAAAGAACAGGATAGATTCACTAAAGGGCTATTTTTTTTTTCAAAGAACATTTGTCGATACTGCGGAAACTTTATTGGAGGCAATATGCCATGCAAACTAATCCTTCGAAAATTGGTTCATCACAAGGGTTGTGTTTCATAAAGCTGTTCATATATCTACGCATGACTCTACGAACGACTGGTGACCCTTTACTGCATTCATTGATAACACCCGGTGCTAAATTGCACCTGAGGAAGGGTCACTAGTAATGTGTAAGGTCGTGCGGACATCTACGAATAGCTTTACGAAACATAATCATCGCTTAAAAACCCTGACAAATTATGTAATTCTTCCCAAAGTCTTTACAAAATCTTTGTTAGAAATTCCCTATACCATGGTGCCAATACAGACCACGTGAACTATATCACACAGGAAGGAAGGGTGCATGTTGGAATGGTTTTCCTGAACAACAGCAATCGAGCCTGACATTGCGACCTCGAAATGAAAATAGAAGTCAAAACAAGCTACTGTAGAGAATACTGGTGGATCCAGGGAAGAGGGGGGGGGGGGATCCTCGACCACTCTATTGGTGGTTCATAGTGTACCGCCCGCTCCCGCCCCCTTTCTCTAATCCCATATATTTAAAGATTCATTTATTCACGTTTATAAAAGGGCATCGCCGAAAGTGGAATCTGTTATAACTTTTTACAGTTTTAGTTGTCATGCAAAGCAGCAGCGATTTCTAGCCCCCTTTGGGTGAGATTACTTGAGTCTGTTTTTATATTGTATTAATTATTATCTATTTACTTACTTTTAATGATCAGTATGTCAAGCCATCATAAGGGTTAATATATCAAGTCCCCCAGCAATATTCAGGTAAATTGTGGATTCGATGCTCAATGAAATTAAATTTTGAATACATCCAGCGGCAATTACGCCCTCATTAGGCCTGTATATTTCTCCAGGATACAAAATGTTATGTTATAAAGGGAGTGATGATGAAGATATCATAATAATATACATGTATTTACTATCACATACAACTACGTTTTTTTTGTGTGTTTTTTTTCTACGTTGTATGTACTCTTAAAAGTATAAACTCGTGACAATAACTTTCCCTAGACATAAATAGCATTTGGGACTACATAAGTTGCCCATAGTTTGACATTGTTTCGCAACAAGTCTCGATATTTTGACACATCAGACTGTCTCTTTCTCCTTGATTCCTGACTAATATCCGACCAATATCTCTTAAATTTCCCACAATCCTATAAAGTGACACCATTCTTATCAATTAGGATGTTCTTTAATCGATAAAACATATAACTGTAGATTGGCAAGAGACAATCTTGTCTTAAAGAGGGTACAAACAAACGTATTAATTTAATTAAGATGTCAACGACTTGGATTAAAATGTCGATCGTAGCGTAAAACTCCCCTGAACTTTTAACATACCAAGATATTGTGACCCAAGCCAGATTATAAGGATGATTACACGTCAGTTAAACAACTTCTTCTAACAAATATCTGAGGAATATTCATATTCGAAAAATTATTTCAAAAGATCATTAGCAAAATTTCAAATAAAAACAAAGTAAGCAGTAATAAAGAAAAAAATAACAAACAGTCAGACAGAAAAAAAAACACAACAAAAAATTAGAAAAAAAGTCGCCAGCTAACGCATAATTGCCACATCTTGCAAAAAAAACCACTGTCTTTATTTATCGGCAAGGTTAAAAAAATCGTCACCGATTTTACGAACCAGCCTACTAGCGAGGGGTGGTTGGAGGAATCAGTCGTAGCAATTCAATATTGAAATAATGCTATCAAAATAACATGAATTTAATAGGTATGCTATTTGTATTTGACGCTTTGTCAGGGTTTTTACGTATTCAAGCAGCAGTCCCGTAGTTACAGGCCGGTTCGTAAATCAAAACAAAATCTGGCAGACGATTTGAGTGATTTCTTTCTGTTCCTATGGGGATGTACCAGGAAAGAAAATAGGATAAATGGGTGTCAGATCACATCCTAAAATAAGACAGAATATTATGCCAAGGTCAAAATGATACTTTTAGTTGTCAAGTTTATTTCACTTTCTTTCATATTCTTACAAATTATCATCTTTATCATGCGTGTTTCAAAAGTTCAAACTCGTCACAAACCACCCCATCCCACCAAAAAGGATATGAGGCAGTGAGAATAATGGGCACCGAAACCCGTCCAAAATAAGGCAGGATATTTCAGAGACTCAAAAATCCATTTCACTCTCTTGAAATCTTTCACTTTATTTCAAATTGTCATCGTTATCCTGCGTGTTTCACAAGTTTAAACATATCACCAATCACCCCATCCCACCCAAAAGGATATAAGACAGTGAGAATAATGGGCACCGAAACCAGTCCAAAAATAAGGCAGGATATTTCAGAGACTTACAATACAATACAATACAATACAATATGGATACGTATATAGCGCTCGATACACAGGTATGGTTCCAGAGCGCTTTACAAATTACATCAACAGAAGAATAAAGAAATAAAAGAAACTTATTAGTCAAACAGAAGAGTTTTTATGGCTTTCTTAAAGGTATCCAATGATGGGAGAAGGCGGACAGATTGAGGGATCTCATTCCAAAGAGAAGGTGCAAATGACTTCCAAATGTCTTTCACTTTTTTGAAATATTTTACTTTCTTTCAAATTGTCATCTTTATCATGCGTGTTTCACAAGTTACCACTTATAAAAAAAAATCACTCCATCCCAACCAAAATGAAATAAGGCTTTAACAATCTTACAAAACCCTTTACCTTACAAAGGTAAGGTATTTCAGGGCATTTCAGAAGCTTAAAAATGTCTTTCACTTTCCTTAAAATCCTTCACTTTCTTTCCAATCTCTCACTTGTCTTTTGTAGTGTGTGCTACAAGTTTAAGCCCATCAACAATCATACAGACAACCCACCGTCCTAAATACCAGTCCCATCTCTCATCGTTGTAACCTTTTAACATCTTTCTCGGTTTCCCACACAGATGATAGTGAAAGGAAACCGGTGTCGAAGAAAAATTTGTCCGGCTGTAAATTTGGTCCACTTTTAATATCTTGCTCATTTTCACCACCACTAAAGGAAACCGGTGTAAAAGGAAATTTTGTCCTCCCGTAAATTCGGTCCGACTTGCTCATGAAAGTCACATCTCATCACACAATGATAATAAATGTAGGCCTATCAATATTAACTATAAGTCGAAAAAATCGACTTCCGCGAATGTCGAATTTTATGTAAGTCGAAGCTTTTTCTTCGGTCCCGATAGATTCGACTGTAAATTCGACTGTAAATGACTTAGGAGAAATATCCTAAGACTGTGATTGGTGGTATTATAGTTGTGGGATTTGACGCTCTTGTTTTGGCTGGTGGAAGATAATATGGCCGTTCTATATCAGCGTCCAGTGGACATGGTGGACAAACAATAAGAAGAAAGTTCATGAACAGCTTAATCGCTCACATATCTAAACAAGAGCATAAAAACTCACAACTTTCAATACTCAGACACTAAAAATAATTTCCCTCCAAGATGGTAAGTCTAATAGTTTATAATTACTGAATGACAAGTGTGACAAGATATTTGCGCACTTTTGTGAGTAAGGCAGGCGAAATAATTGGCTGGACATAATATCATCATACATCGGTTAGGTACGACGGTCGCATACGATTGCATCTTGTAGTTTTTTGTTCAAGTTGTACACATATAAATCCTACTTGAAACGCACCTTGGAAAAAAACCTGCTATTGAAGCATGTCGTTGAATGTACAATATGCAAGTACTTTTTTTTATTATTGTAATAAACACATGCAGTCATGATAAAAAAATAAATCATGATAAAAAGTGTGTTTGTGGGTGGGGCTGTGTAATACCACCTTACACACTCAAAGAGTTGTTCATGCACGTACACTGTATTAAACATTAAAAAATGATGCATAAATCCTTATACCTAAATCGGCAACAGAGATTGGTGTTCTCGTTGCTATGTCGTGACCATTTGTAAAAGACAACTCATTGACAAAGTCATATCGGCTAATTCAAACATATTCGGTGTCCAGCAGAGCTATTCCACACATGACCTGCATCAAAGAGGTTAAACGTCTTCGTATCCATCTCGTTGGTGTCATCTATTGAACTGATGCCCTCCTACTTGTCTACGTAAACAGGCCCAATGTAGATACTTCATTTTATCTCCATCTGTGAATTTTTAAATCATCTGTGTCCGAAGCAAAGACCAGCATACTTATGCTCGCATTTTAAATCTAAGAAACGGCTGGTAGTTTTGCAAAACTTCATTTCAGACTGCATATTCCGTCAAAAACAAAACCTACTTGGTCTGGGTCTGTTTTTTTGCAGACTACCTTTTTACAACATCTGGTGCTCTCATCTTAGGATAAAGATGAGAAACTCAATGGAACTTGACGTTCACGTGTCCCAGTGGGAGCCTAAAGTGTAAGTATACACGGAGATCACTCATCTCTTGCTGTGATATAGTTTGCTCGTGTACTTTTTTTTCATCAATGAAAAAAACTCATCCCGGACATTTACTCTTGTGAACTGAGATGCAGGAGTTGTGGTTATGTTGTTGCTGCTGCTTCTGTTGTGGTTGTTGTTGTTGTTGTTGTTGGTGTTGTTGTTGTTGTTGTTGTTTTTGTTGTTGGTGTTGTTGTTGTTGTTTCTGCTGTTTTTTTTTTCTTTTGCAAAATAAATTTTGTAAATTTGTTTCCAAATAAGTTGAAAAAAGAATAATCATACAATAATGATAAGGCTTGTGTTGACCATGTGCGGATTGGTATGAAGTTCAGAATGAAAGAACAGTTGTTGGTTGATATGTCGGGTGTACATTCCCACCAATCCCTATGCCACAGTCTCATGTGCATCTAAGTTGTTTCGTAAAAAACAGAAAGATATGCGTGCATTCGAAAGCATTTTTTGCAAAGAAATAGAGAAATTGGCAGTTGTGATAAGGACAAAACTGAAATAACATGTGAATTAATGCATCATAAGATGCATTTAAAGTACATCCAACAAAACATGAATTCTTCAAAAAGTAATACTAGTCTTCCATCAATTACAACAAAATTAACAAAAGAAAAAAAAGCACAATGCATTTAATCTTCAATTTTCCAAAATGAGATCCTGTATACTTACAAATTATACCTGCAATGATTTTGGTAACCTTTTGTATTGGGAAATTTTGCATCTTTTAACTATCATACCAATATAAACCCCATGACAACACGACTGTTCTCAAAGGTTTTCGCACTTTGCACTTTCGCGCGGCAAACCGAAAGTGTGATTTTTCCGCTCCTGTCATGTAGTCGGAAATCATCTGTCAAGCCGCAGTAAACTGATTGTTTTTAAACAACCCTGATCCGATATGGCACCCACATGTTGGTAAAAGTTCCAGTGAAGGGGGAGCCATTTCAACTTTCCACAAATAAAAAAAAGATAAAAACAAATTATTATGATTTTGTTGGCAAGCTATCGTCCCCACCCCTATATAAATAATGGATCCACCCCTATTTATAGGATCAGCGAAGCTGGAGCCAGGGGGCTGAGTGTGCAGCCCCCCCCCCCCCCCCCCTCATGTGGCGCATAGATCAGTTTATTTTTAAAGCTATTTTATTTTTTACTTATCAGCACACTATAACCCCGGATTCATCCGTTTACGAATTTCGCTTAACTATTTAGCAATTGTACAAGCAGGAGCTGGTGCAGGAAGCTGAGTTTGCCGCCCCTCCCCTCATGGGCGGTGAGTGGGGAGCAGCGACCTCTTTTATTTTTTCCCAAAAGAAGCGTATGTTTAAGCGTAGGTCTATGGTTTAAGTGAAGGAATTTCTTCCTTTCGGTACCATTATCGTCACACGGGTTGAGTGCAGCATAATGTGGATTAATTTCTTGCCGATTGAAATTACCATCATTGGTGGGATTCAAACCTACGAACCTCTGTTTGAAAGGTGAGAGTCAGAACCACTACGACCCCTATTGTTACAATACAATATCTATTAGTATCGTAACTAAATCAAGAAATCATGATAACCACAAACATCTATCTATTATACAGCCAAAAACAGCATGGAAACGCAATGAAATTACAATGTCCGGGCATTATCTATTTAGTGAGCTCTCATAAAGCGAAAACAACAGCCTATTTCCAACAAACATGACAAAAGGCCCTGAACATATTTTGTTGACATTCTGTTTGCCCAGAATGCAGGAAGCTCATGTTAATTTTTGTGACAAACCTTGGCATATTACGTTTTCAAATGACAATGATCTTTGACAAGATGATTGTGCTCTTGGCTCTTATTTCAAGAACACGAATGATCACAACTCATCCTATTTTCCTCTCAAACGCGAACAAACAATGAACAAGTCATTCGAATGTAGCATCATGCAGTGTAAAACATCGGGTGTTAAGCCTTGCACCGATCTGCCGATTGTAACATTCGTCTTCCTTTAAAGTGCTAGCCTTGCATCAATGTTGAATTAACTTGATTACCCTGCCGTTATTTTTCGAATGTCTTTGGTATTCAAACAGTGCCAGATAGTGCTGACAAAATGGTGTTAAATTTAACACCATGTCTTGACAATTTACTCTTCATAAATCAAGGTGTTTACTGTTCTATTTAATATCTGTCCACTCCACAGCAATGTGAAAACCAACACAAATGCAACTCTGTACGGTATTAAATACAACAACGTTTGTATATAATGCAAATGAAATGCCTAATCTTGGCAAACTGACCTTTGATAATTTTATGACTCTTTGAAAATACTCTTTTTTCCACATTTAGACGATTTGAAGAAAAAAAATAACGTTTTAAAATGAAAGAAGATTGGCAGATATATTTCCATCGACAAAAACCCAACCCTTGCTCTAAGCTTTATATCATTACATTTTCTATATATTATTTTAAACTAGAGTTCAAGATGACGTAATCCTACCTCATCTTTCGCCTTCCGGCCATATTTCGTCATAAAATTCAAACAAAAACCCATCGAAACAAATCAAAACATTTTAGTACGCCTGTATTCCCACGACAGTTTTAATACACCGCTATACTAAAGCCCAGGTCACATAGGACCCCGGAAGCAACACGATTCACCTCGACTCTTTGTTCTGAGGCAGTTAACTGTGAATTAACAAAGAGTCGGGGTGAATCGTGTTGCTTCCGGAGTCCTATGTGACCGGGGCTTAAACCATACATATTGTGATTTTTCTGCGACATCAAAAAGTATTTTGGTCTATTTTTTGTTGTTTACATATGTTTCCAAAAGGTCTCGCTTTCGACTAGGAATTGGGTTTTGCCAATTTGCCTAACCCAGTTGCATAAATGCTTTGTCTATCAAATTTCACAAGGGAATTTACGTGGGAGTGTTTTAATGTATATCGTACGAGGAAGGGGCATTACCCGCAAATTAAGATCTAACGGATAACGTTCAAGCTTATGATAAGTTGTATGTAATTATTCCTAATTGGTTTATAATCGCTTGATCATTAGAAAGTACGATTCAGTAATTATAATACTTAATAATTATTTCAATACAAAATTAAAATTCTGCGTTTTGAAAGCCTTACACAACCGGCATCCATAGAATATTGTTCAGACAACGAATTCTTAATTTTAAAAAGTGTTAACGTGTTTCTTTTTAATCGCAATAGACATTAATTATCATTTATTGTTTTAATAAACATGTTATTGCTTGTCTTTTTTTTTATAGAAGCTTTTCATAATTGAAACAACCATGGTAGTTTTCATATCATTTTCCTTTCAAGGTGATATTGGAACTGTTTGCCAGGTCTCTTTAAAATGTCACAAAGCGAGAAAAGAGAATTATTTGAGGATTCGCTCGACTGTGCTTATCACAAAGCTATTTTGGGCGTATGTCATTGAACCCAAGAGTCATACCACTAAAGAAATTCACCACGATGGGTTAAATATTGCCAATTTAGTCTCAAAATGAACGATTTGCATCCTCCGAAAGCTAAGTTGATGTTGACGAAAAGGTCCCTAGACGAAAGCAGATCGTTTGACTTAACCGTCGTCTTGTAAAATACATTGAGGGTGGACTGAACTCATTTCTTCGTAATGAGAAGGCTGAGAAGATAATGCGATTGGAATGAGATGAGTTATCTTCCAATTTGTCATTCATGCATGCAGGCTCATTTTACCAGTTTATGTTTATCGTATCTCTACGCGTTTTTGTATAACTCTCCATACATTTGTCATTACGCTTTTCTCTGCGTAATTCGAGTGGACTTTTAACAAAAATCTCGAACGTACAATCATAGTATATCTAACCAACTTGGAGATCGTGCGCTGAATTGGAAGAAAAATGAATGATGCCGATATGCTGGCCTAGGTACAGTTCTCCTCGAGAATCTAAAAAAAAAAACATCGGACGGAAGATTTCTTTAAACAAATACACCGCTCTTACTATATCTAATTCACTAATGAAAACGCATTCCTACATTATCATCATCACCATCTCCACCACCACCACCACTATCGTCATCACGATCCCCAACAATGGAAAAATTTGAAAAGTGGAGGGACTAAAGGTGTACATGTATATGTACTCTGTTTTTACACACGGCCATATTATTTTTTTTTTAATGAGGGCTTCTCCAGCCCCCCCCCCCCCCCCCCCCCCCCCCCGGTATCGTTCTGCGTGCCCCGCCAATATAAACATAACCACCACCAACACCACGTTCACTCTCTATTTCTATATTCTTTTGTATCCCTCCTAAATTTAATTATCATATTCATTGATTGATTATTGGATTAAATATTGATTCGTTGATTGACGTGCGAATATCACACAATGGGGTTGATTTCAATAAAATAATCACCCTTGAATTCCATTAAGGATTAATTGGCGAACTCACAATAGCCCATCAAAATTGAACTTCAAAAAGGATATCAAATGAAATTAACATTGATTAGGAAATCATTCAATACTATCAGACAATGAAACCTACAAATTTAGTAGATAAACTAGACTTGATAAGGAACGGATTGAGATGTTAACAGCAAAGTTTGACTAATATTTTACACGAACTAGCATTTCTGTCAAACAACATTATCTCGCCTTATCACATGCTGACATTATATACATTTACCATTACATATTATATGAGAATAAAAACTTTGACAAGCATTTGGTGTTCGAGTTATTTCATAAATTCCTTTTCCAAGTAAATTCATGTATTTTAGAATCACATGTAAAGTATTTAAAGAGGGTGTATTTCAGTGAGCGATAAATATTTCTTGAAAATGAAAATCGTCATCGTTTTCCATCTCTGTTATCATGGTAATGACACATTGGTAAGTCATGCGAATTTATGTCTCATGAATCGCCATTGAGACGCCATTCAAGCATAGACATAATACGAACTGAAAGTTCTTTATATAGAAAGTCCTTTTCAAGAGAAATTAGTCGATTTAGAATTACAATTAAAGCAGGTAAAGAAGAAATGTTTCAGAAAGAATTATACATTACTTGATTATCATGAATGCAGAAAATAAACATCATCAGCGCCATCCATCTCTGTTATCATGGTCATGACACATTAGCAAGTCATGCCAACTGATGTCTCATGAATCGCCATTGAGGCGCCATTCAAGCATAGACATGATACGAGCTAAAAGTTCTTTAGAGATGAATTTCATCATCACAGCCACATTGCAAATGAAGCGTTACCATTTCGACTTACGGTAAATTGCAAACCTATTGGGGTGTTAATTTGATTTCAAACCAACTGGGTGATGGAATTAAACTTATATACATATGTATATATATATAATATCAATAGTTTTGTGTTAAAAGCACCTGGGAGTGATTATGCGTCACTTTTTGCAATTTGGGTGTTAGATTCCAAGCGATCTTAAACATCACTGGTGTTGTTTTAAACTTTTCAGATGATGTATAATATAAAAAAAACAATTCAATATTATTCAAAATCACACCATAGTTTTTATGGTGTAGTAGAAGATTATTGTCCATGTTTGTGTTTCAATATAGCCCCGATCACATCGGAAGCAACACGATTTACCCCGACTAGTTGTTCTGAGGCAGTTAACTGTGAATTAACAAAGAGTCGGGTTGAATCGAGTTACTTCCGGGATCATATGTGACCGGGGCTTAAGCTGTTCATAGATCTACGCACGACTCTACGTAGTTTGAAAGCACAAACCCGAGACTTTCGGTATGTGAGTGTGCAGAGCATGATACAGGGCATGCGCTGTGTGACTACATCACACACATACAGCATTGCTCTATCGGAGAGCACGAGACACACAATGAGACACACAGTGTATACCCTGTATCACTCTATGTGTTTGTGCACAACGAAACCCAAGGGTCTGTTCTTGCAGACTAGACTCTACGAACGACTGGTGACCCATTCCTACACTCGACCAATGATCGTGTCGCTAAATAGACAGGGTCATCAGTCGTTCGTAGAGCTGTGCGTAGATCTACGAGTATATTTATGAAATAACACCGAGTTGTTGTTTTTGTTTATCCTGCTTGTCGATTGATTGCTTTTAGAGTGCTCAAAAATGCGCAATCAGACACACCATAAAGTCATGGTCACGTCACGAAAACGACTTGCCCGTCGAATATATTTCACTTTTCAGTTCATTAAGAAGTCGGTCTATCTGGTATGACTTGGGTGTTGAAGATGACTGTTTGCATCTGACACAAAATGAAAATTATTCGGTGTCAGTTTAGGAACCAGTCACATATAAGCCCCGATTAAACACGACTCTTCGTTCAGTTAACAGTTACCTGCCTCTAAACAAATAGTCGTGTTGAATCCTGTTTAATCCGGGCTCCTATGTGACTGGGGCCTTAGCGTGATTGGGACTATATTGAAGGTGCTTATTGGAGATGATGTTTTGATCCTAAATGGAAAGTTACTCGGACGTTGTCGACTTAGCTGGTGTGACTAAGGCGAAGAAGATGACACATAGCTAAATGGAAAGTTGATGAAGCAAAAGGGCTTGATGACGGGGTTTAGTAATGAACCTGGTATGATCGACACGGCAATGAAAACACGACAAAGACAATGGAGCAGTCTGGCGGGGCATAAGACAAAGGGACAAGCTAATATGGAAATTAAAGCTTAGTCACAAATTTGCCTACAATAATTATAGCCAGTAAATAATATGAATTTAACAAATTAATATGATAATAATGATAATAATACGAATTCGTATACTGTGCTTTTCCCAACATGACAAAATGCGCTTACAATTAATACATGATCGATTAAAGAGGACAGAAGACATTCCTAATAAAACGAAAAAAAAAATATGCAGGGAATTCTAACGGTGACTTCGTTCAGTTTGATGATAGCATAAGCCAAGCATCGACCCTGCGTATTTCTGCGTTATGTGAGCATATTTTAGATTGCGTATTCGTTTTCTTCTATTGACCANTAGTGTAGCAGCAGTAGTATCAGTAGTATGGTTAGTAAAATGGTAGCCTATTACTGGTAGTGTTAATACTAGCACTTGTTGTTTAATAGTAAAATTAAAAAAATAATTTAGGTGGTGGCGGTGGCGGTGGTTCGAGTAAAAACATCCATATAGAATGCTACTACGATTCATTTCTCAAATCGAGTCGTAAGCCGGTCAAGTGTGCGGTTGAAGAGTGAACGAATGCACAGTCAAGATCATGATCATTGCATAGATGGGAGGAAACTGGAAGTAGTTGGAAGAGGGAGAGCATCAACCCATCTCGAGAATGGATAGGAATCTTGATGGGATTTGACTGATTGGATAATGAGATCAGACGATGCTACGTTACGACCAATCCTAAATCCCATCATCATTTAGGCGCCATTGACTCTAGATAGGCATGGGTGTACATCATTCGTATTTAGATATAACTGTAAGATGCAACGTACATCTTGATGGTAAACCACGGTACGCTTGGAATCGAATTCTAGTCATACATCCTAAGAATTTTAGACATGTAAATGTAGTGGGAGATCAGGTAGTAATCGCGGCAGTGGTAGAATTGGTTGCCATGACAATTATTGCATCACTGGTATAGTAATAGTACTAATATCATTCGTAGTAGTATTCGAAGTAATTAGTAATTAGTAGTAGTATTAGTAGTCGTAGTAGAAATGTAGGAGTAGTAGTGGGCCTAATAGTAGTAGAAGCAGTAGAAGTAGTAGTAGTAGTAGTAGTAGTAGTAGTAGTAGTAGTAGTAGTAGTGGTAGTAGTAGTAATGTATGAGTAGTACGGGCCTAATAGTGGTAGTAGTAGTAGTAGTAGTAGCAGTAGAAGTAGTAGTAGTAGTAGTAGTAGTAATAGTTGTAGTAAAAGTAATAGTAGTAGTAGTAGTAGTAGTAGTAGTAGTAGTAGTAGTAGTAGTAGTCATTGTAGTAGGAGAAGCGGTAGCAGTAGTGAAACTAGTGCTATAGTATAGAAGACTCGTGTGTGGCACTATATGATAACAAATATTTGTTCATATAGCAATGAATATAATTTTCTCTAAGCGCTTTACAAATTTTTTTTTAGTATTTGTAGCAGTATTAGTCGTAATGGTATATAAGTATATAGTAGGGATAGTAATATCATAAAGCTATAAATATGTATTTTTTTTTCTAATAGTGGTAGTATTACTATTTGAAGTAGTGGAAGAGGCAGTAGAACTATGATAGTAGCAGTATTTCCTCAATTCATATGAATCTATAAGTCATCTTGAAAATAATCATCAGAAGTCAGCATTTATTTCATTGAATTGTGTTATATTTCTGCCCCCCCCCCCCCCCCTCCAAGAAAAATGATTCAAAGTGGGCTGGGTGAAGGCAACAAATCGTAGTTTTCCCCATTTTTATTTCCATCGAACTCTTCTCTCCGATAGAAATCATACATGTATCCTAAGATGGATATAGTTATAATTCTGCAATTCCTACAGTCATCTGAAATATTGTGCACAGCTATGACTCAATCAAACGTTCTATTATTGCCAATTGTGAATGAAAACCAGTCGTTTGATTTTAATGGCCCTATACAGGTAGATCGTGTCCAGATAAGGAAACCATCATTACCAATCAGCGACGCCAATAATTCATGAAATATTACTGACTATGACCGGTGATTAAACCGTGAGTCATTACAATCGCCATTCAAAAATTACTATATTCAAACAAACTAATCCTCAATTCTAATGATTTTACAAAGAATAATTGGGGGTAGTTTATAGATAGATTCTCGACCTCATTTATACACTCCAAACATATATATATATTTGAAATTATTATGCTTATGAATTAAAGCACGTATGCCCTATTTGAAACAAAACTTCATATCAAAGTCCAATTGCTTTTCCATATTGTCGAGAAATTTTTACGAGTCTTTGTACTTTTAATGACGTCATCACATGTATAAATCTGAATGTCGTATTGAAATGCAGATCGTATAATTTCGATAAATTTACAAATTACTCCCTTGATTTTTAATGTGTACAATCTTTAGTGTCTGAAAAAGATCAAATGTTCCGATTATTAATTTGCAGATTAACTTCCGACTGTATTTATTCTACTAGATGGATTAAATAGAATTACGTCATCATAATGACAGATAATTATCAAGAACAAATCTCTACGAGATAGATGTAAATGGAGCGGATGGGATAGAGTGATCTTTATAATGGATTAACACTATTTATCTTAATCCTAGGCTTAACCCAATTTGAGATATGTAATTATTGGAATTATGTGACTGGATTGAAATCTGATATCGTTATGACATATTTTCGTATCCGTATGTTAATTTCTAGAATTGCAACGGCCTTTTCGCTCCTCTCCACCTTCCTCATCCTATCCACCCCCTTCCCCCTTTCTGTCTTTACATTGAAATAGAAATACGCAAAAATTCCTAAAATACCGGGCCCTACCCCCCCCCCCCCCCCCAAAAAAAAAAAAAAAAAAAAAAAAAAAAAAAACAGGGGCAATTATTCAACACTGACCCAGAGTTCTTATTGAACATCAACAGAAAAAAAAACCGAATTTGCGATCGACAAAAACGCTGAATTTAAACTGATTCCAATAGTATTTTACGAGATATATTTTATGCATTAAAACAATACATTTTATTGCATTTGGGGGTAAGACAACAAGCAAATCAATTAATTGTTTGAGCTTATTTAATACTTATCTGATCTTGAATAATGTACACACCTATCGTTGTTAAATCACCACACTGGTTTTAGAGTGTATATAGGCCTACATCTCTCGCTCAACAAACAAAAATATATCTTTTCAGAACAATAAAAATAACGACTTATTAAGAAAACAAATAATGCTGAATTTAAACTGATTTCAATGGTGTTTTATTTAATATATCTTGATGTTAAAACAATAATTTTATTGCATTTCGGGGTAAGACAATTAGTGCTGCTTTGATATTCATCTGATCTTGAATAATGTCAACACTTGCCAGTGTTAAATTGTCACCGTGCTTTTAGAGTGTATATACGATTAAATCTCTCACTCAACAAACAAAAATATTTATTCAGGATTAGTCATCGGATGTATTTCCACTCGTATCTTGTTTGATACGATAATTGTCATGGTAATTGAAATCCTACATTCAAATCTAGTTTTGCTCAATCTACTTTGGATAATTCCAGTGAAATGCAATTTATGCACGATATCCTGGATTAGAATAGCTCTTGAAAAATAAAATGTAACGCACGATATCCTTAATTAAAATAGCTGTTTAAAAACATATGGTTTTTCAGACAATTGATTACAATCTAGGGTCTTTTAATATACACTTACATTACAAACATTATGTAACATGAATGATGGGAAATGGAAAATAATTTCAGTGCATACATTTTCTTATAATAATAATAATGATAAATAATAATAATGTCTTATTTACCCAGTGTAGCCACATTCAGTTGTAAACTAGCTGCTCTTCCAGCGGGCCCTGCATAACATAATGTTATTATTACCCTTCTCCTTTCATAAACGCCAAGCGCCTGGCAAGAAGGCAGATGGTCCCATTTTTAAATATCTTTGGTATGACTCGGCCGGGGATCAAACCCACGACCTTCCGTTCATGGGGCAGACGCTCTACCACAGAGCCACACTTGATATCCAGGGCACCGTATCATAAAGATTCCCAGTCAATCGTAAGGCTACGGCAAATCAGGATCAAAAGATTTGCAATTGATCGCAATATTGATTGTATCTCTTTAATTCATGATTTACCATATACTTACGACTGATACCAATCGTACGATTGGTTGGTAATCTTTATGCAATGGGGACTAGAATTGATTACAGAGGTATCAGGCTTACAAAACCAGGGTGTTTGTTTACCACCGATTCTATATACTGCATCAGAGATATACGGTGTCAGGTTGACACCGTATTGATTATAGCCTATTCCACTAGTATGTCGGTGCTAAGACAGTCCGTGATTGTTGCACTTTATTACATTTCGATCTTTATTTTATCGTTTGTGTTTTACTAACGTTTTCTGGCTGTGCAGAATGATAACACCGAATCCATGTTAAATCAACAACATTGTTTTTACACTGAACATGACGAATACAACAAGATAAGAAAAAGAAAAACATTGTGTTATCTGCAATGTATTTTGGCACATGTTGATTTGTCATCAAGTTTACATTGATAGAGACAGGACATTAATTTAGTTTAGTGTGGTAATAGACAGTAGTAAAAACAACTACATATGTCGGCGTTGTACGTCGCTCCGTGTTTTATGTTACTGGTATAAATACCAAGGAACTTTCACAATATCAGTCATTAACTGTACAGATTATGCACTATGCATTCAATAACTCGAAAACAAGAGTATGTGCTTGCAGAATAATTGCAGAATAATTGCTTAGGGCAAGGATATGTGCAGAGGCAGATGATATTAAACACAGAGTCCTCAACTGGACGAGTAATACCCCAAAAAATCACAATGTGTACCATCTATACTGTACAGTATCATACAATTATACCATTAAATGCAAATTGAAAGCATTCTCATGAGTAGAGCTTGATTTATTGTTACGAGTTTTTGCCTGGGGATTGGAAAGAAGACTTTCAGGACCATTGTTACATGTCGTCGAATCTGACGGCTTGTCAAAAAGCAAACACATTTATAAACTGAAACATCAGTACAGATCTTGCTGGGAGCTCTTAACTGTACATTATCATGAATGCATCTATACTACTAGATTTTTTGCCAATCTCGTCTTTTGATACGAGACACGCACCGGTGTGGGGGGGGGGGCATTTGGGGCAAAAAGGGCGTCAAAATACTGAGAGGGGCGCCGCCAAATTTCAAATTTGCTGAAAGGAGCACCAAATGTGAGGTGAAGAATTTTTTTGCTTGTCAGTTTCTCAAGGGGGTGCCAAAAAGTCAAGCCCCCGGGTCTCAAAATCCTAGATGTGCGCAGGAGAGGGCTTTAGAGACTCTAGCCACCCCACCCCACCCCTTTCATGGTGGAAAAGGGCGCAAACATATACGGACACCTTTGGGGGGGGGGGCTCTCAGCATTGAGGCGCAAATTGCTGTAGACTTTCTTTCTACCTAACACTTGATATCTTTTGGTCAAAATCACTCCAAGTAAGGTTTTATTTTGCTAATTTTATTTGTTTGAATCTGCTCCAACTGGTATAAGAAAACGCAGAATGTGGTATCAAAAGTTGTGTAGGCAGCATGCGGACAACTTCTTCAGAGCATGCATGTATATTGCTCGGTCATAATATTGACTGAGGTTTGCTGTGTATGAACAGCTTGTGTATTCCGTATGAACACGTTCTCCTCTTGACTATAACTGATATATTTACTCCAGATACAATACAGCTTTAGAGTCAGAAGAATAGAAAAGTGGTGTGAATCTGAATGGGGGTGTGTTTGTGAAAGGGCTCGTTCAAGCCGAAAGGNGAGAGATTGAATGGAGAGGGGTGACAACATATCACTCCAATCATAGACCTACTTATGAACAACAGAGCCAAATGCGAATTATCATTCAAATAGCTCTCTGTATTCGTTGAATTTAGAATTCTCTCAATACATCAATAATGTGACAGACTGCAGAATAGGTCCAGGGCATACTACATGTATCAACAATCTTTAAAAAAAAAAAAAAACACGAACGTGCAATTCGGTGACCCTGTTGGCCGTTCCCTTGAATCTGGATATGTGACAGGAATGGCCTTAATCACAAAGAATCCTGCAACGCTCTGAAATTATGATAATATGATTATTATGATGAGTATCCCAGGTATTAATCATCACGATTATTAATTAATTTTAATCCCCTTATGAGTTTATGCTGCGGCACCGGACACAAAGCAAAGAAGCTCTGTGCGTATATTTACCGACGATAATGTCAACGGCGCAAATGCGGTATTCCTAACACCGGTTAGTAACAATTGAACTTCGATACTTGGATTTGCATATATTATTTGTTGCTATATCAAGAAAGCCTCGGAAAAGCTTTCGTGGTCGGCGGCAATAACAACCTTTTGTGTATAAATAACGCATAAAATTTGCATCTCCATGTCTTAGTAAACCCTTCTACTTGCAAACATATCAACAATTGTTGCTAGTATCTGACAAGCCTCATGCAATCTTTTAAACTGCCAGGAACCACGGTGAACATATAATTGTACAATGTTACTAAAATACCCAGTTGCAACTGCGATATATTATATTCGAAAATATGGCATATATAACAAACATTTCAATACATTCGGCAAATATAGCATACCAAGCATCTCTAGTGCTGCACTGTAGGATTATCATTCGAAACGGAAACCTTTTGACGCCTTTGAATTGCGACCTTTTTATCGTAATCTTATTTATTTGGAGGTGTTACATTAATGTGTTATGCCGCAAGAGGGAAAAACAGATCAAGAAGGGAAATAGAGAATTGAAGGTCGGGCTATTATTACAAGTGATTGATATAGTTGGGAGAGAGAAAGAGAGAAAGATAGGGTGATGGGAGAATAATAATAAAAACCTACGGCAGATACGCATTACTGAAAAATGTTTTCATTTTAGATCGGTTCACGACGGCTAATATCTCAAAATGGTGGAAAATTAGCTTTCGTTGTAGTATGTACCCTCGAGGAAATAATGATTTATTATTCCAACATTTGCAATGTATGTGTACGATATTTCACAAGTAGAAAATGTATCAAAGAAAAAAATATTGACAAAAATTGTATTCATCTGTCTCACAACGACATATAATGGGGGTTACACACAGTTCTGATGCACCCGAACGGGATTCGGACCTCGACCTCTGGGTTGATAGTCCAGTGTCATAACCGCTAGACCACCGGAGAACTCAAGCGATAAAGCTCGAATCTGTCCCACTCTACTCGACATCAATGACTGTTTATATAATGTAAGAAAAATATGTATTGCATTAGATCTTCTGGCAGTTATTAGCATGTTCCACCAACTGGAGATTTTAGATATATCCATGTGTGCTCCAATATTTTATGATTAACACCCAGGGTGTTCAATTTAATACCACCATGTTATCTACACTTGTCCATACAAGAAAAGTTTTTATTAACAAATGCTCAAAGTTCAAAACAAAGAAAACCCCATCGTTTTTTTTTCTTTGGCATTGTACGAACTCAGTGTTTAACTCTCCTGGAATTAGATTTTTCAGTTAGCACGGGTGATCAGTGATAGTGTTGATTTTACGTCGTTTTTTGGTCTGGACCTTTGCACCGAAAGCCGGAGTTAAGCACCTGGTTATTCAAGTCCACAAGGGAAATTGTCTCACCCAAAACAACCTTTTTTCACCTTTCTGCCAGCTTCAAGATAACATTGCCACATGTGGTACTCATTTTGTGGTACGAGATTTTATCCAGAAAATTGACGTCATCTTTGCAAATCTAGCCACAGATTTAGCCAATATGACTTACGTGACACTGAAGACGCGGTTACACCTCGAAAACCATGAAGTGAAACTTATTTTCGTGAAGAAAGGTGGGTTCAGTTTCCCCAATGGGTTAGTTTTATTCTTGAAGTACTGGGACAAAATAATTCGAACATTATTGTGTTCTCAAGTGGTGTTCGAATTCCTGCTAACGTTCAAAACCACGATTTATTTTTGACGTTTCAAACCTCGACCAAAAACAGGATATGGTTGGGAAACTTGGTGCCGAATGATGATGTAGCGATATTCTAGAATTCATCATTTTCAAATTGAAAATGTTAAAAGATAATTAAATTATGCGTATTTCATTGGTGTTCTCAATCTGATAACACAATAAAATACATATTTTTCAAATGGAGTGCACAGTGTATCGTACCCATCAACGTACTTTTTTTGCCTTGTTTTATCCGGTGTAAATTGATTATCCCCTTTAAAAGTGGGCAAAACAGTCCCTCCCTTTCCTCCCAGGCTTCCCACCCTATCCTGCATCCTTCAAATCTACAGAAGACCTAGCTCATCACAAACAGCTAGAATTTCATATGTTAGAAAAAAAAAACCATAAAATGCATATTTCTATATTACCGATGAGGTTAAAAACTGTAAAACTGTGGATTTTCCCGATTTTATGCATGAATACATACAGAATGTGCTAAACTAATTTCGTCAATTATGAATATCATACTCCAAAGCAAACCTTAATTAGAGACGCGAAATCGCAGAGGTCATAATACGTTCACGTAAATCACTGCAACAAATATTCTGCATCAAATTATGTTTCAAATATTTGAAATCGAATATCAAACATTACTAGATATTTATATCAAATTACTTCGCCATGGGCCTGATGGTGTAAAATGTTCATGTTCAACGTTGCAGAGTTCTGACTGCTTTTGGAATGCTGGGTCGCAAGTGATATTTCCGTCAACTTGTCACATCACACATGCTAATGTTCATATCAGGCTTCTATCGGGGTCACGTTGACATTTCGAAAGCTTACCGAATTAGGCATTGACCTAATTCGGATTAGTTCGTTAAGAGCTCGGGGACACCCGGAATACTTCGGGAAAAAAACAAGTTTAATGCTTCGATTACATAATACTAGACAGTTCCAGAATGCGTGAGATCAAAATTAAAACGTGAATAATGCAACAGCTGAACAAAAGTGAAAGTAACACGACAATATAAATTATCATACTTTCAGCCAATCACTCTTATGATATACAAAACCACTTAATTCATATCAAACTGCACATCATGTACTAGATTTTGTTTGTTCAAATAAACCTATTGAAAAACTACATGTATCTTATTTTTGCTACCGTTTTGTTTTTGGCGAGGGGCCTTTGGGGATGTTTTGTATCCTTCGCGCAAGGAGCACTTCCTCTAAGGTGTCAAGATCATTGAAGTACCTTTTTATCTTCTTACAGGTAAAGTAAAGTGGCTTAGTAGTTTCCTTGTCAGGCTTTCTCGACAACTTGCCCATCACATTTCAAACCCGTATCAAACTAGGCGCCATTATCTAACTTGAATACTTTTACGAGTCGATGCTCTTTGGACATGTTCATCTTTTAAGCCCGAATCAAACGAGCACTATTCTCAGCTTCTGTAAAGTAAAGTGGCCCTCTACTCAGGTTGTTTCATTAGTATAGTTAAAAACAACACCTGCCCATCCTCTTTCAAGCCCAAATCTAACGAGGAACCATTAGCGATGCACACGGAGATATCCGGTATTTAGCTCTAAAATCCCCTTAATTTGTCCTTACTCTATTCAGAAAACACCCGGTAATACCTTATCAGATGACGATCATCGGCCTTTAACGGGACGACATCCCGATATTTTCCGTGTACGGCATGTAAGAAACATTCACGAGACTACAAAATCCACACTGTTATGAGTATTGTTACAAAACACGAATCTTACAATATGAAGCTTGTAATTTTGTTACATTATGAACTTTGACTCGCTATAAAAGCATTCTACTCGTATCATGCTCATTGTGAAAGTACTGTTTATCCTCATTTGACGAATGGAAAACGTCAAAAATTGTGATGAAACCTTTTGATAAATTAATATTGCCCCGTTTGATGCAGACTTCGCAATAGATTTCTAAAAAAAAAATTCAAGGTCTTGATCATGTTGATATCCCATTTTTAATGTGTTTGTTCCACCTATACTTCCCATCAATTAACCACAAGCTGTTTTCCATGAAACATTGTCAGAAAGTTGACACGAACCTATACACTCTTCAAAAGATTGGGTGACATGCTGTCAACACAATTACTGGATTTTAGAATACTACATATTGAATCAAAACTTCAAATTATGTCTTTTTCTTCAACAATCGTGAGCAAAATATCAGTGTAAGCCAAATCTTTTCCCAACTATTGCAGAGTGTGTTTTTTTTAAAGTGATCAACAATATACATGTAAGTTGAATATTTTTGTGATCACTTTTCGTTCCAGGTCAGAATGACCTTGCATAAGATTCAATAATTACTACTCCTGCACGCCGGGATCTGAGACTTTCTGCGATAAATTGGACCTTATTTTGGGCTTGTGGGGGATTTTTTAGTTTTCATTTTGTGCCTTTTTTGACCCAGTCGACTCAACCCCCGATTTCTTGAGAGAGGGACGTTCAAACGTCACTTTCCCCCTTCTCTCCAAAAAAAAAAGATACACTGACTTCCAATGATTTCAGTCCGTTTGACCCAAAATATTTCATAAAAATATAATGCAGAGATCGTTTGATTTATTCATTATACTATCTTTAAAACCACAACATCAATAGAAGCCATGAACGGACACACATGGGTTTATGAGTCTATTTTAATCTATGATAAAATACAAATTCGTTGTATGCATGTTTGCTAAATATTGAACTTGATTTGATACCAAAACGCCAAAACGAATAAAGTCACCCAAAATGAAATAAATCAAATTGATTATCACCTCTCGCGTGTGTTCTTTGTTCATATGTTGTTCCCAAATTTACCACAAAGGCACTCGGACAAAGACACAATACATCGATAACAGCAACAATTATGGAAATCAGCGCAAAAAGAAAGTAGCAGATGGAAGAAACCACAAAAACAATATGGTGACTTCTTTGGACGATTTCCTGGAGTGAAACGAAAATTGAATGCAAATTAACCAACACCACAAGGTCAGTTTGGACACAGAAGTGAAAATCGGAATAGATATAAGAATAAAATGGCTTGATTTATTATCATTTTCATGCAAAATAATTCAAGCCTGAAATTTGCAAATATATAGAAATTTCGTATAATATACAAGTACAGGCATATTCAACTTTGGAATATAAAAAGGAGAATTATATATGACCTAAATGTGAAAAGCGAAGATCTGCTTCTTTTCAGGTAGATATTACAATAAATCATTGCATTTTACTATAATTTTTATAAAAATATTATTGCATTTTACCGGGTTCTTCATTAATTAATGGACTCTAGAATCGCAAGTATGAAATCTAAAAATTTGATATCATCATACATCCGTCAACAAAGGAAAATTCCAGACTGTGATAACTTATTTCGACCATGGGGTCATCCTAGAACAAACCACAAACGCAATTTAGATATCTAAATTATGAATATCTACCATTACAAATTCAATTTCAGTTCTTTGTTTCCTTTGAATTTTTACAAACAATTTTATGTAGTCCAATTTCGGCACGCGTGCTGTTTTATTATTGATAAAGTCATATACCGTAATATTCACAATGCAGTAATATCACAAATGTAGGATTTCAGTAGGGGATACAATTTGAAGGACGAAAGTGAATTGTACTAAATTGTTTCTAAATTGATATTTCACTTTCGTTTCCAGTTGACGGTTATGAGTGAATAGCACGAAAAGATATTAAAGCGATAGACCAGTTTTGGGAGAAAGGCGCTTCAGATATTTAACTAGTTTGCGAGCTGCAGTAAAATCATTACCATAATGCAGTTTTTCAATAGTAAATTATAGTTTTTCAATAGTTCATAGTTTGTTTGAATGAAATCGACCTAGAAATGGCTTAATTATCGCAAGATAAAAAATCATGCTGCGGTCCCATAAGCACAACATGCTTCACGTACAAAATGAACGCGAACTCACACACCGCAGACAATACTACCGATCACACCGCCTATTTCAGGCCCTCGCTCCCCCGTGCAAAAGCACTGAGCACACCGTAGGAATAATGGCGGATTGACGTGTTCGGCGTAAAATACACAAATACGCGTGCACAAATGTACTCCTAATATCCTACACAGATATATGTAGGCATGTAAAGCAACTTGTGAATACATCAGCTCGTTTAACATCACTTTCTGCATCCCGGTCATTACGGATCTATACCTTTAAGAGCCAAATAAAGTCTAATAACACATTGACAACAGTTTTCATCACACGCTCAGAAAGTTGGCATTATCAAATGATACAGGAACTATAGACTGTACTTTTATCACGTAAATATGTATCGTGTAAAATAATGTCAATATTTGCACAGACACTTTGTATTTTATCTCTATTTTATCGTCGATTTATCTGTATTCATATGTCTAATAATGGTGCATATTATTGCTCATGGGGAGACATGGAGTTTATGAAGTTAAATTGAACCCATGTGTTAGGGTTCTATTTTGTTTGTTTTGATACGTTTGATTTCGTGTGGGGTGTTCTTTCAGTTTGATTTTTATTTCGCTTGACAAAGGGGAAGGGTAGTATTTTCCCTGTCAGTAAATTCTATTTGTAAGAGATTCTGTTTGTTCATCCTTCGAACCCACCAAGTTAAGGCCTGATTATTATCGCACATCCATGTAATTTCATCTAGATGATGCATCAAATGGTTATTGCCTGTGAACTATATAGCCAATCCATGAGCGCAACCACGAGTTTGAGACCCAGAGGCGACCAAATTGAAATGTTGCGCCCCCGCCCTCAGGGTCCATACAAGGGGAAAATTTTGTACATTACATTTCATCTGCGAGCCCCTGATTGCGCCACCTCGGGGGTGGGGACTGACAAGGAAAATAATCTTGAGCTAAAATTTTGCGACCCATTCAGCAATTTTGGCACCCCTACCACTGGATCGGAAGGGGGGGGCTAGCGCCCCAAAGGCCCCCCCCCCCCTCGTAGGTGCGTGCATGCAATCAATTGTTCTTGATATTATTTCTACTGGGCGTATATAAAATTAATATCACTATGAAAACCAAAACAAAAACAATAATAACTATATACTAGATAATACGACCAAATAAAAATCATCTGCGGTCTGTTTGTTCAAATTCTTAATGCTCCGGTCACATAAGACCCCTGAATTGGAGAAGTCACACTCACTCTCTAAGATACACGTGAAGATTTGTAAATATTGTAAATACTTTATCAAGCGGGTTCTAGCTAAGTTCAAATCATGTTAGCAAGAAATACAGCCAACCAATGTTGTGCGACAATACTCCTATGAGGTCCTGCACACTACAGGAAGAAGAAGAAGAAGAAGAAGAAGAAGCAACACGATTCATCCCGACTCGTTGTTTTGGGGCAGTTAACTGTGAATTAACAAAGAGTCGCGGTGAATCGTGTTGCTTCTGGGGTGCTATGTGACCAGGGCTTTAGTATAACATCTCTTCTGCCAAATATGTCCTCATAACAACACCCTGACCGTGGGTCCAATCCATAGGGGCGAAGCCAGCCCGGATGGGAGTGGGAGAAATAACAATGGTCACAGAGGCGTAGCCAGAATTGGCCAAAAAGGGGGAGAGGGGCGAAAATTGAATTCAAATTCCGCGTCAGCCCCCTTCCTATCACCAATTAAAAGGAATGACGCAAAATCGTTTCTACATAGCCCCCCCAAAAAAAAAAAACAATAATAATAATAATGATAATAATAAATGAAGAAATAAAAGAAATGAAAAGACATTTTCAGATACTCTTTTTTNTCGTATTTTCGTATGAGTGTGTTTGCTATATACCAATTAGTATAATCGTGTACCAATAATAATGTCATTTTTTGTGTGTACATGTAAGTGAATTCTTTGTTATTATTATTTCACATCATGAAATAGTATCGTGTCAATTTATACATTCGCACATTTCAAATCAGTTTTTAATTGTATTTAAATGATTTCCTTTGCAATCACATCCGTGCTTTGCTGTACAAATAAGTACAAGTCATTTGTTGTGTGTATATAAGTAGGGGATTTTTGTCCATGCATTATGGTTAAGGAATTATAATTTATACATTGCATATTCCATTTAAATGGAAATAAGTTTTTAATTGTTTTGACACAACATGATGTATAATTACATCTGTGCTCTCAGACCGAAAGTAATCTTCATTTTTCAAGTGCCCTCGAGAAAATAACATTAATTTTCATCGACGAAACTATTTGATTATCTGACAAAAATTGTACTCCAATACCAAAACCACTACTAAATGTGATTTTCTAAAGCTTACAAATATAGGTTTTAAAGACTTAAATAACCAAAGACAAGTTCCTTCAAGAAATTTTACATTCTCAAAACGGATAGTCGATCATATTGTTTTGAACGATAATATGGTCATGACCATTTAGCAATGCACAGCTATGCTTCATTCTGCTGTAATAAGAGGACACACAACACGAAAATCGTTAAAACCGGGAAAATACTCGAAAATATCAAGGTCTCTTTATTGTTAGAATTTGAAAAGATTTAAAAAATAATCTGGTCAAAATACAACGGAGAAATGAGGCCCCTTGTCGCGGTGGGGGGGGGGGGGGGNCCCCCCCCCCCCCCCCCCCCCCCTTGGATCCGCCAATGCTGACCAAGAGACAGGGGCGAAGCCAGATCGGATGGGAGTGCAAGAGATAACAACCGTTACAGATTGTTTCCAACAAAAATACTCCTCTGGGTGGGTATATAGCCTACAGGAAGACATGTATTACTCTTGAAATTGTTTCGAGGTCATGTCCAATTTGTCTGGACGTATCGCTGAACAGCTCAATTGCTCGAGTGAACTTTTGACTGTCATGGCTGTCAAGTGGGAATATTGGACCTGTCAAGCAGTGCGATGCAAAAAAAAAAAACTAAGAGGGGGGGGGGGGGGTCATCGTGGTTTTCGCCTTTCAATCAGAGGGTCGTAGGTTCGATTTCCACTCATGTCATTAATTTCCTTCAGCAAGAAATAGACGGGTTTGCTAAAAGATGCAAATTTTATGCATACTTATAACACAAAGGTTGTTTTGTACACCCCAAAAGCTTGCCCGAGGCTTGCCCGACATAGCAAAAAGTATTGTATGCAAATGGACTCCATTATACTTCGATTGTAACTAACCGGTTGAAGGAATACCACGTAACTATATACGGTCGCTGGCAAGAAATGCATATAAATTTGAATATATTTGTAAACCCGCCCATTCATCCACGTTGTGCTGCACTCAACCCAGGTGAGGTGAATGGGTATCTGGTACATGTAGGAATATTCATTCCTTGAAATGCCATGTGTGCTGGTGTACGTCTGGGCTAAAGCCAGGGTAATAATAATGCAAAGCGCATTGAGCACTCAGCCGAGTGGATACGTGCGCTTTTTAGATCTCATCTATTCTTACTATTCCTATGTTTTTTAATCTAATATCGTGCATCTAATTTCCTATTGAATAATGCCAAGTTGTATAACTTATATAATAAGGCAACATGATTTACAAAAAACGTCAACTGATTTTTTCTTACCCTCTGTGTAGAAACACATATGATCAGTTATGATCTTGATAAGGCATACTAAAAATGCAACACTTGCAAGTTGTATAAGCGAATACCTTTGATTATCACAAGATCTGCTGACTCGGGTAATATAATTCTTTCGCTGCTGTTGTTGTATTCTAATGATACATCCATAACATAATACAGGTCGTTTTTTGTGAAATAGATATTATATTTTGATCAAAATCACCTCTTTGTCATTGTATCCGACAGGTGACTGGCGTGCTTATAAAGAGAGGGCTTTTTCATACAAAAAAATGTGTAAACATGTGGAATTCATTGGCAAAGTCTTTCTAAAATTTCCCTTATTTTCACATTTGCAATTGATGTTACAACCTCCAGCCAACCGTCTCCTCTTAAAGGTAGAAAACGACATTTGCACACATTATGGTTATGCTTACAACTTGTTGTGTACCTCGGATAGGCAAAAGTAATAACCTCTATGAAGTATTTTGGTCGAATGTAGTCCAGAATATTTAATTCAATTAAAAATATATTCTATCATAATTCATCTTGATACTAATGGTATCGCGATACTCCTAGCGTATTACCACACACACACACAAAAAAAAAACATTGTGAGAGCACATACAGTGTGCACTTCAATACACCGAGAGAGACTCTTGCGCTATTGGTCAACGAGGGGTCAACGGCTGTTTTGAATTTTGAACGCACGGCCCATTAATTCGAGGCCCGAATAAAAGAATTATTATTGGAATAACTATAAATGCGCTTATCATGACCAACCTTTGTGCTTAATTGATTGGTGATAAGTTCTAACATTTAGTACTCTTCATTTAGTACTCTTAGTATTCTACCTTTAAAAATGTATTCAATTCGATAGCAAAGAACGACCGTGTCGTTTTGATTTTACAACCCCAACCTTAATCCCCCACCTCCTTGAACATGACAATTACAATTCTGTAGCACACAACGACTGTGTAAATACCACCATCATCCCTCGTGAATTTGTCTGAGAACAATTCAATATCCATCTCGTCCAAACAAAACACGAGATGAAATCCTGCACTGAGATATTGAGGTCGCAAGTTCAGGGTCAAGGCACAGAAATTTCATATCATTTGAACGAAATCGGCTGCTCTAAACCACTTTAAAACAAACAAACTTCAAGTACTGAAATATTGAGGTCGCAAGTTTAGGGTCAAAACATAGCATTAAAACGAAAATGATTGCTCTAAGCCTTTTCAAAGTTTATGAATATAATATATGCATTTACAAATAACATTCTTTGAAATTTGCTGGCGTAGTATTATTCAAAGCGCTGATATTTTTATATTTGCAGTTGATGTTCAAACCCACAATCCACAGTCCGCCACCTCCTTATAAATGACAATTTCAATTCGATGGCGCAGAAAGACCGTGTAAATACAACCATCATCCCTCGTGAATTTTCTCTGAGAACAATTCAATATCCATCTCGTCCAAACAAAACAAGGGAGAAATCCTGCACTGAGATATTGAGGTCAAAAGTTCAGGGTCAAGACTTAGAAATTTCAGATCATTTGAACGAAAGTGGTTGCTCTAAACCGCTTCAAAAGCATCAGGATTCGGTATGAATTTGTCATATATTTTGAGCAATTCGTCCGTCAGTGATATGCTTTTAATTTGTTTAATGCTTTAATATTCTGATATAACTGTTTTGACATACGTCAAAATCTCTGAGCAAGTGAATCTAATTAGATCAAAACGCGATTCAACACGACTCTTTGTTCAGTTCACTGTTAAGCCCCGGTCACATAGGACCCCGGAAACAACACGTTTCACTCCGACTCGTTGTTCTGAGGCAGTTAACTGTGAATTAACAAAGAGTTGGGGTGAATCGTGTTTCTTCCGGGGTCCTATGTGACCGGGGCATTAGCTGCCTGCGAACAAAGAGTCGTGTTGAATCGTGTTGCTGCCGGGACCATATGTGACTGGAGCTTTAAGTTCTTCATCATGAAGCGGGCCAGAGCGTGCACTTTATTTCAGTGATGACGAACTGCCTCTTTCTTTCCCATACCCCTGTACATGGCAGATGACACTTGTGCCGTGGCATTCGACCTCCATCATATATATCTCAATACCTCCAGACAAAAACACGATTTTCGCACTCAAAATAGATCTCAACATTCTAAAAAGTGGTTTATGAATTTACTGAAAACTTCTTAAGTTTACTCAAAATTCTTTTTCAAAGCACTTTGATGTGTGCCATAAATCGAATTTGATTTTGTGTTGTTAGAGATTCGCTATGAGGCTTGACTTTCTGTGCATTTCTGTCAATTTTCTGCACAAATGGGCCCTAAAATAAACTCAATTTACACTGTTCATGCGTTGGCTATTTACATAGGAAAAAGGCCAAGATATTACAAAAATGGCTGTGAGAATGTGAAAATAATGCAAAGGTTTGTAACGGGTATTTTTTGTCTAAATAAATCTTTGTCAATTAGTTTTAATATGAGTAAATTATTGTCTCCGGTTTATGTCCATAATTATAATTTGACAGAATAATGCGTTATTGACTAGAACATCTTTTAACGTACAATACATTATTGATGTTATTCTAAGAAGATTCGTGGCGCAAGCAGATTGTGAATATGAATTCTACATCTTCCAAAAAGTTTAACTTGTGCTTTAATGGGGGTCGACGGAGTAGGGTGAGAGAGTGGGCGAGGAGGGGATGTGGTCGCCATAAACCACGTGTAAAACGATCCGTGAGAAAACTCTCCTGAATGTAGATGCCTTCCTTATTAAGGCGAAGTCACACATCGCGAAGAGCGCCGAGTTATCACGAATAAATCCGAGTTACTTCGAACATTGACAATTCAAAGTAATGCACCAGCGATGATGGATAACTTAAAGCTATGCCAGCAAGCTTACATAGATTTTTGGAGGGAGGATCAGACCAAGTTCAAGTTTGACCAGTTTGATGGCGAGTAAAGTAAATTGCGAGAGGGGATGGGGTAGCGAAACACCACGTGTAACACCAAGGAAAAGCTCCTTGGTAACACGATCCTCGAGAAAACTCTCCTCAAGGTATACGGCCTCCTTATTTTGCCGAAGTCACAACTCACGAAGAACTCCGAATTACCACGAAGAAATCCGAGTTATATTTACTTTGAACATTGACCATTTAAATAAGTCCATCAGCGATATGACTAACTTTCTCTCCTTTCCCCTCCCCCTCTCCCCTCCCCTCTCCCGTTACCCCCACCTCCTACCCATACCCCCGTCTCCCCTCCCTTCTCCCTCTCCCCTCTATCCCCTCGCTCTGCCCCTCTCTCACCAAATTGCTTTCTCTCTCTCTCTCTCTCTCTCTCTCTATGTCTCTCCAACATCCACCACCCAACATCCCCTTTCTCCAATTCTAGGCTGTAACAAAATGCACTTGAACAATGACCGTGGCAAATGGTATATGACCAGACATGCCAGAGGGGTATCCCAGCTCTTTATGTCAAATTCAATCGGGTAATAATTTTAGGAGGAGGGTTTCAATAATACACTTTCCTTGGCCTATTTAACGTGTTGTGTGGTGGTAATTGTGATTCTAATGAAACATTTCCTCTGGCCGTCATATTATGCCAACTTTTCAAGTTTGTTTATGGTTATTTTGCATGAAATGGGAAATAAGAAGGTCATCATACAGGCGAGACAAAAAAAATTCACTGAAAATATCGGTAATATCCGGAAAATAATGTTCATAACCAACATTTAAAGGGAACAAATCTTGAACAGAATGCATTGTTACCATGAATACGGGTATAGAGAACCGCCAAATGTTGGTCACGTAAACAAACAACCAACATTTTATTCGCAACCTTTCTTCTTCAATTTGTACATGTCCAGTCATTTGCTCTTGTGAGAATGTTGGATTTAAAAAAAAAACACCCATAAGAGCCATTTTGCGTAGATTTATCTGTCTTGCTCTGCTCGTTTAAGAATAGTGTTCGAATAAAAATCACAATTTTCTAAGAGTAAAGAAAAAAATCTACGGTAGGTTTATGAAAAGCAACTTGAGTTTCGACGCTGATATGGGCAATCTGACAATTCTTATATTTGGGTTGTACATACTTCTCAAATTCTGTTTATTAATCACGCGTGTTTTACAAAATGGAAATTAGATAGAATAGGGCAATCTAACCCAGAATCCGTAAATAAATGAATGAAATAATACAATGAATACAATAAAAATTCCATTGTATAAACCTTGTAAGAATCCATGAAATTAATTAAATCTTTTTTTTATAATTTTGCTAGAACACACATTGAAAATGCGCTAGATACAGTTGGCAAGTTCAAGGTATTACACTGTATACATGATATATGCATGCAATCATATTTGGAGAGGAGGTGTTTCGCAAATGTGTATTCTAAATGCAGCAGGGAGCAAAATAAGTATGTTATTACACTGACTTATTTCTGGCACCTCGTATGTAATACGATTGCCCTTGGGCGCTGCATCAATTATGTATACAAAGACTGGTTGATTTAACGTGCAATATTGGATTATCATATGGACGCTGTGTCCCTCAGAACGCTTCGAAACCTTTTCCCCATCGTCTTAATTTGCTTATGTGTTACACTAAATGCACACCCGGCCCAGGCATGTGTGTTTGTGTTTGTTTTTTTTTTTTTGGTTTTTTTTTCATTGAGCCATTGCAATTTATATTATCTAAAAACTAAAAACAAAACTATATATGATAAGAAATTATTCATCTTAAGAAATATGGATCAAATCAAGGACTGCGGAATGTCGGGAAATTATAAAATCATAGGGGTAGTTTATTACAACTTTTACTCACAGTATATGATATCTGAACGTATTTACCATTTGCCAAGACGCCCCCCCCCCCAACCCCCATCCGAAGTCACCGCTTATCACCAACTAGCGTGCGCGTATTAAAAAAAAGATTTAGAAATTAAACAAAAACAAAAACACATATTTGGGGATTTAATAGACCCCCTCCCCCCTTCGAACCCATAAGATACCAATACACCCTCCTGAGCCCTTAATGTTCAGATAAAAATTAGATGTTTACTTTGAATGTTCGAAAACTCATCAATGAGATGAAACAAACTCTAAAAAGCTTTCATCGGCGTGTCATACTAAAGAGGTTAAGGGTTAATTAAAAACAATTATCTTCTGATCATGTTTGTTGACTCAAGATGATTGTTATCAACTATAGAGCTATAACATATCACTCCGGTATTATATCCTGTTTTGGGTTTCAGAAACAAAAGGATGTGTATACAAAGAAATATATGTGACATAGAATTATAAAAACAAACAGAAGACTAAATGTTATCAACAACAGAAAGGAAATCCATCTTTTTCTTCACAAACGGAAATATGTCATCATAGCTATCATGTATCCTTTTGAAATTATGTTATTCGTGAATCTGAATGACGTAAATATTCTGACTCTTGAGATTTCATTGTTCGGCAATCAATGTTACATTTCAGATTTTGTTTAATTTTGTTGCTCTTTGTTTGATATCACGGCAAACAAGTGAAATTGTCAATGTTGAAATATTGCACATTTAACATTTCCATGATTATTATTTGTATTATATTGACAATTATCATCAACGTAATTCCTACCAGTACCCATTTCCACCTGGGTCAAGTCCAGAATATGTTTTTCTTGCTGAAGGAAACTAATGACATGAATGGGATTCGAACCTAGGATCCTCTATAGTTGAAAGTCGATAGCCATAACCACTACACCGCGATGCTTCACACAAAATTGGGCTTCTCTTTGAAATTCCTATTTTAGCTTCAACATTATTATACCCCGTCCACTGTACAAAGTATGAGCACTCCCTCTCCACCAAAGGCCAATGATGTTCCATACAAACATGTATCTAACATTTTGATTATCATAATCATTCTCTTCTGATTAACATTTGATCCTACATGCATGAATGGCCAGTCATGCTGAAGGGGGGAATCAGTTGATATACACTCTTAAAATTACTGGATATGATTTATTCCAACAGTATATGGGCAACACACTGTCCGACCAAGTGCTGTCAAATAATGATCCAATGTATGGCGAAATTTGCTAGTTTGTTGGTTGAAATTTACTACGGTGGTACCAAAAAAACCCAGAAACTGGGAAATTTCAAGCCAATAGTACGTTGTGTGGACATCGATGTCAAATATCTTAAAAGCCCGTCGTACACAACTGGCTTACGATCCGATTTTAGAAGAAAGTGTAATACATGTAATATCTCTCAGAAGTATTCAAACACATACAAAATATTTGAAAGGGATCTTGGATGCTATGAGTAATTATAGAACAAGAAACCGGCATACATTACAAGCTTTCCCGTCGAAAGGAACACTAAATCGGCTCCGAGACATACGAAAGACAGAAGAATCGGAACAGCCGTAATATAATATGATTTGAAATTGATTTTATCGCTTAATTATACCTGGTATAATGCTGATTAACGCATGAACTCATACGTTTAATATTCATATGAGTTTGTAACAAGAATTAGGTAGATTTTGTTGTCAAAATACCCATATAGAATGCTACTACGATTCATTTCCAAAATTGGATCGTAAGCCAGTCGTAACGTGTGCGGTGGAAGAGTGTACGAATACAAACTCAGTCGTGATCATGTTCATTGCATACATGAAGATGGGAGGAATCTGGGAGCAGTTGGCAGAGAGGGAGAGCATGAACCCATCTCAAGAATGGATTTGAATCTTGATGGGATTTGACTGATTGGATAATTAGATCAGACGATGCAACGTTACGACCAATCCTAAATCCCATCATCATCTGAGCGCCAATATAAAATGCATGTAGCTTGTATAGATCTAGCTTGATGGTAAACCACTGTACATTATCAATCAAAATTTCGTCATCACATGTAGTAGTGTATGTTGCAGTAATTGTAGTATGGCGGCGGTGGTAGTAGTAGTAGTAGTAGTAGTAGCAGTAGTAATAGGAATATTACTAGTACTAATATTATAGCACATGAAGGTAGTAGTAGTAGAGTAGCATTAGTAGTAATAGTAGTAGTAGTAGTAGTAGTAGTAGTAGTAGTAGTATTACTAGTAGTACATGTAGTAATAGTAGTAATAGTAGTAGTAGTAGTAGTAGTAGTAGTAGTAGTAGTAGTAGTAGTAGTAGTAGTAGTGGTAGTAATAGTGTAGCAGCAGTAGTATCAGTAGTATGGTTAGTAAAATGGTAGCCTATTACTGGTAGTGTTAATACTAGCACTTGTTGTTTAATAGTAAAATTAAAAAAATAATTTAGGTGGTGGCGGTGGCGGTGGTTCGAGTAAAAACATCCATATAGAATGCTACTACGATTCATTTCTCAAATCGAGTCGTAAGCCGGTCAAGTGTGCGGTTGAAGAGTGAACGAATGCACAGTCAAGATCATGATCATTGCATAGATGGGAGGAAACTGGAAGTAGTTGGAAGAGGGAGAGCATCAACCCATCTCAAGAATGGATGAGAATCTTGATGGGATTTGACTGTTTGGATAATGAGATCAAACGATGCTACGTTACGACCAATCCTAAATCCCATCATCATTTAGGCGCCATTGACTCTAGATAGGCATGGGTGTACATCATTCGTATTTAGATATAACTGTAAGATGCAACGTACATCTTGATGGTAAACCACGGTACGCTTGGAATCGAATTCTAGTCATACATCCTAAGAATTTTAGACATGTAAATGTAGTGGGAGATCAGGTAGTAATCGCGGCAGTGGTAGAATTGGTTGCCATGACAATTATTGCATCACTGGTATAGTAATAGTACTAATATCATTCGTAGTAGTATTCGAAGTAATTAGTAATTAGTAGTAGTATTAGTAGTCGTAGTAGAAATGTAGGAGTAGTAGTGGGCCTAATAGTAGTAGAAGCAGTAGAAGTAGTAGTAGTAGTAGTAGTAGTAGTAGTAGTAGTAGTAGTAGTAGTGGTAGTAGTAGTAATGTATGAGTAGTACGGGCCTAATAGTGGTAGTAGTAGTAGTAGTAGTAGCAGTAGAAGTAGTAGTAGTAGTAGTAGTAGTAATAGTTGTAGTAAAAGTAATAGTAGTAGTAGTAGTAGTAGTAGTAGTAGTAGTAGTAGTAGTAGTAGTCATTGTAGTAGGAGAAGCGGTAGCAGTAGTGAAACTAGTGCTATAGTATAGAAGACTCGTGTGTGGCACTATATGATAACAAATATTTGTTCATATAGCAATGAATATAATTTTCTCTAAGCGCTTTACAAATTTTTTTTTAGTATTTGTAGCAGTATTAGTCGTAATGGTATATAAGTATATAGTAGGGATAGTAATATCATAAAGCTATAAATATGTATTTTTTTTTCTAATAGTGGTAGTATTACTATTTGAAGTAGTGGAAGAGGCAGTAGAACTATGATAGTAGCAGTATTTCCTCAATTCATATGAATCTATAAGTCATCTTGAAAATAATCATCAGAAGTTAGCATTAATTTCAATGAATTGTGTTATATTTCTGCCCCCCCCCCCCCCCC
>BQKZ01005427.1:1987-28439 GCA_036244855.1 Temnopleurus reevesii | reverse complement strand
ACAGAGACATGGGATGCATGATAGTTTCAATATCACCGCTTTAGTTCTACATGTACATGCACTGTGCTTCGAATCAAGACTATTCATGAAGCGAACACTGCGCACGCGCCTTATCAACAATGAATAGCGAGCTTCTTGATACAGAGAAATTAATCTCGTATGAGGGTGCCGCTGGGCCATGAACAATTCCGTCGTTAACGGGTTAAGAATATAACTTGTTTCTACACCTGAACAACTGATATTAAGACGAATAGGCAGCATCATAAAGCATCATTATTTGTAATATGTATTTACATTTGTATGTTAAATATTTGTATTGTAAATCATTCATTTGAACGCAGAAATAAAATAAAATCAAATCAAATCAAATGAAAAAACAGCATCCGATGGTTATTCAAGGGAACAGAAATTATGATATCGCGAATCGACAAAAAAAATATATGAGGAAACTTGCAAAGAAAAGTTGTTAACCACAAATTTATGCTCTGATGCAAAAGAGAAGTGAGTCAATGAATGAATAAAATTAGTGTAACAATTTATAATGTTTATTACAATGTAAGAGTAATATTTACTTTACATGTTCCATGCTACAAAGAGAAAGAATTCCCCTCTACTACATGTACATGTAAGCTACACAGATAAAGGGAGATCCATTGGATTTAATATTGATCAAATCATTTAATATCCAACATGAAAAATGCAAACACAGATTTATTTGCAGTTCTGTGGATCACATCTTCCAATAAAGGAAATAAAAATGTGCACACCAATGTGGACAAAAACAATTCTATCAGACTCTCATCTAAAGCAACAGTCCTAAATTATTTTGTACAGAAGTTGGCAAGAATAATGCAATCCAAACCAGACAAAATGTATGAAAAACAATTTATATCCTCCAAAACAACAGCCATGAAATTACACAAATTGGCAAAAAAAAAAATCCATGATCATCCATATTCCAGACAGAATGGAAGCAAAATCATCTAAAATAATATCCTTTAAGTGCCATCTCATTATTAATAACATGTACAAGCACTTTCATATTATTACAAGCTTTTTGCAGGCTCAGTATTTAGATGATCATCTTCCTGTTTATATATCTACCATTTGTGAAATGTAATATTCTATGAGAACTATTACCATACAAAGTATACATGTACACTGGAAGGAAATAAGGAAATGGTAAATAAAAAGGAAATCCTACACAGCTACTGAATCTGGTAACTGCCCACATTTAGGAAATAACTGAATCATACTTCTAACCAATAATATGTCATGAAAATTAAGTCTATAATTCATATTTCTCAAATATACTCCAATTATCTTGAGGTACATAAAAATTTGGGTTTTTTATGCAGAAATGTCAATTGAATACCCTTTTTTCTACTTTAGAACAGGCTCAATATTTGTATGATGATGATACATGTACCATTTATTTAGTGAAGTGTAATATTACATTATACTGAACTACCATACACTCACTGTACACTAGAAGGAAATAAGGATGTACTGGGGAAAAGGAAATCCTACACAGGCTACTGAATCTGGAAACTACCCACTCAGTTTGGAAATAATTGAATCATACTTCCAATCAACAAAATTATTTCACTCATAATTTCTCAAATATACTTATCTTGACGTACATCAAAATTGGTTATTTATGCATAAATGTCACTCGAATACCCCTTTTTTCTACTTTTAAAGAACAGGCTCAATATTTTGATGATGATATTCCTGTTTATACCATTCGTGAAGTGTAATCTTACATTATACTGAACTACTCATACAGAGTGCTCAAGGCAAATTTTGTATATTTCATGTCATCGTCTCTTTAGCTTAATCCTATACTTATCTTTATTGTTTTACACATTTCACAAGCTCCACATGTTCTCCTAATGTTTTCTCTTTTTATTCTGTCCTTATTAGCAGCGTCCCTTGCTTTTCTCGTCTTGTACTGCTGGTTTTCTTTTTTTTTTGTCTTAGAACCCTTTGTAAATTTATATAAATTTGTAATTCATTTCTGATTATGAGTTCCTATTGTTCATTTTCTTTCTTTGAGTGGTCTGCACTCTACAAGCATTGCTTTTTAGCGGACCCCTCCACTTCATCAGTATTCCTATTATTCAAAAAAGAAAGAAAGCACTCCATAAAATGTATGTTTTACTTTGTATGTTAACTGCTTTGTACAATATTTGTCAATCTTATGTTCATTATATTTTTGTTATACAGAGTTTTATTCAACTTTTTTTGTTGTAAATGATCATTATACTTCGTATTATTTCTGATGAAGTGAAAATAAATGAATTGAATTGAATTGAATAGTACACTCACTGTACACTGGAAGGAAATTATTTCAGGAAAATTAAGTTGATAACTCATATAATTTATCAAATATACTCCAATTATCTTGAGGTACATAAAAATTTGGTTTCTACATGTATGCAGAAATGTCAATTGAATACCCCTTTTTTCTACAGAAGAACAGGCTAAATATTTTGATGATGATATTCCTGTTTATACCATTCGTGAAGTGTAATCTTACATTATACTGTCAAACTACATGTAGATACAATACACTGTTTAGAGGCAAAAGGAAATCCAACACAGGCTACTGAATCTGGTAACCGCCCACTCAGTTTTGAAATAATTGAATCAGAAATGTACATGTACTTCCACGATTATTATGTAATGGAAGTTAAGTTTATAATTCATATTTCTCAAATATACTCAAATTATACTTATATCCAATGTTGTTATAATTCATTCAGAATTATAGATCAAATATCCCTTTTTTCTACTTACTGTAAGAACAGCTCAATATTTTGATGATTATCTTCCTGTCTATACTACTGTATTCTATTCGAACTACTGTACCAGTACAAGTATGTTCATCACCATACAGTGAAAGGAAATAAGGATGAAGTGGGGAAAGGAAATCCTACACAGGCTACTGAATCTGGTAACTGCCCACTTAATTGTGAAATAATTGAATCATGCTTCGACGGAACAATTATCTCATGAATGTTAAGTTTATAATTCATATTTCTCCATTTAAATGTAATCCAATTGTCTTGGGTTATTTCCAATGCTTCCTTTTCAATGAGGCAAAAATATAAAAAAATTGGGATGTCCACAACCCATTGACCTGAACTTTTTTTCTAAACACAGTAGAATTATGGGACAATTAAGTCATTTTCAGTACAATCACATGAAGGTGAAAAAATGAAGCTACGTGTATTTTCCTATGTTTTACATGTAGGGCTTTTTACTGATTTTACATGTTCATGTATACATGTACATTTTGTACATGTAAGTCTTATTTTTATTATGAAGTTTGTTACCCAAAATATTAACATATAAATAGAAAATTTCTAGCCAAGAAGCCGACCATTGCAGTCTTTTTAAAGTCATTCTTAGGCACCCAAAGAAGTTTTTGGGGCATTACCTGATAACATTGAAAATAAAATATGAACATTGGGACAATCCATAATGCTTTCCTTTCTATCAACACTTGAGCTTTGTTACATTCATACTCTGTACAGCCTTGTGGTATTATTTATCGTTCATGTTTGATTTACAGTATGGGCATGGTCTTTTATCTACACACCCCAGCTGTTATCCAACTATTTAATTTGGATTTGTAATAAGATTAAAACTCACTCCTGATTACAGTCCTATCCTAAAGACCGAACTGTGGACTGCCTATTGTACAGCTATAAATGTACATGTACATGGAGATGCCATCTTTGAATATTTGCTCCCCTGCTGAGTTTGGTTATGCTTTATAGAATGAATATCACTGGACATATGCGATGACACACACAGTTTAAAGGCAAACCAACCGCTGTAATTATCGTGCTCTAATTGAATGAAGAAAAATCAGATGAACAAACCAGGGAGTCCCTGAACAAACTGTGAAAATTTGAGCGAAATGGAAATCCACTTGACAGAATCAGTACGTACATGTACATGTAACGTCATGACAGACAAAGTTCTGTTAATTCGCTCAGTATACAAAATTTCAGATTTTCTCCCTTTTGCAATGTCAACAAAATGCCACTTTTCTTTTGGGGTATAATCAGCATTTCTTTATCAATGTATTTTGAGAAGAATAAAAAAAATGCAACCTTACTCTAAATTTATCAATTTTTCAAAGTTCTACATAGTTGTAGTAAGGGTTGATTCACTTTAATAAAAAAATCTTTATATGGACACAAGCCAACATATAGTTCTACAGTTTATCATACCTGTGTAGATCAGCATTATCAAGCATCAGATATGCAAGCTGAATGATTAGAGTACAAAACCATCATATTAAATTGCTGGAGTGTGTCCAAGAAAAACCACAAGGATACAAAGAAAATGGATCATAATACTTTAAATGACGTTTTTGGTTGAATCATGGTTGCACCAAGGATAACTACATGAATACTCTCCCATTTTCAGAAATTAATCATTTCCTGACATTTATGACAAATGGTATATTTTCTAAAATTATCTATGCACAAGAATATTTTTTCTTCAATTTTGCATTGATCATCAGAAAAGTACGCTTTTTTTTCTTCTTATTTTGTTATTCTTTTAAACAGATTTCACGTAGAGAAATGAGACTTTAACGTAAAAGACGACTCTTCCTTTGTAATTTTGTTCAATTTACATATATATTTACTCGAAATTGTAAACATTTACTTTTTTGCTACATTGCTTGTTATCGAAGTGAAAATAAGATGAATCAATCAATCAATAAACAAATCACTCAAGTTAAAAACCTATGAAAATGATTTTTAACCTTCTATTTCACATGTTAATAACTTTTTTATTTTATTTTTTAACATGTTTTCCCATAATTTCTTTTTTTATTTCACATATTTATATAGTTCTAAGTTTTTTTAAAGATGAATTTTAAGGTTACTTTTCACATGTTTTCCTATTATTTCATTTCTTACATGTACGTGACATGTTTATATCAAGTTCTAAGTACTGAAGATGTATTTATAGGTTATATTCCATATATTTTCCTATACATGCACACTGCGCTTTCAATTTTAATTTCTCATGCACCGTGTATAGTAACTGAATATGACTTTTGAATTTAGTTTTGTTTTTCCTATGATTTAATTTTTCATTTCACATATTGTCTTGGATACTGAAGATTACTTTTTTATGTTATATTTCTTGTGTCTTCCTATAATTTACAGTGATTTTCTTTTTAATTTGTGTGAAAACCAATAAGAAAAATTCAGGTCGAGCCATTGGGTGACTTCAAGTACATGTATGGTGTTGAACGCTGGTGTTGGTATTTCAGCAACACGAACACCAGCCTGAACACCAAACTTGAAGTCTGTCAGTGTTGGGGTTGACCTCACAAGATTCTGACGTATTTCCGGTCGTTCATGTTGATTGCTGCTGTTGAATGTCGTCTGCTGAACCGAGGATCACGGTTGGTGTTGACGATTTACGTGCAATTTCCCCATTCTCCAACACCGACCCCTAGGGAATGGGAAAATTGCGACTTCAAGTTCGGTGTTGGTGTTGGTGTTGAAATCATGCATTTGTCGCAGGACAGGAGCAGTTTCGGTACGACAGCTCGGTGGTTAAATTCACTTTACAGAGAAAATTGCTCATAAAAATTAAAACCACATACTTCATGTTGGAAGGCAATACTTTTATTTTTAGATTCTAAAAATGATTACACTATTTGTATAAATTGAAATACATTAATTTGAGAATTTTGGACCGAAAATTATTTAATCGTTGAGCTTTTCGAGAGACTTTGTGCGAGCGCGCAAGCATGACGTCACTCGGTGTGGTGGCTGGTGTTAAGCGATCGATACGGCTATCGTATTGCTTAGAATGTAAACTGACCAGCGGTGTTGGAGCTCGGTTTACGGGCCCTTTTGCTCTCTCAACACCAACACCAACACCGAACACCGTACTTGAAGTCACCCATTTTCAAAGGGTTCGTCGGTCTTGGGCATCAAAACAATTTTTGGGTCTTTGTATCATGTACAAAAATGAGAACAATCAAACTCATTCCCACACCGGGCACCATTTCATAGAGGTTGCAAGAACTATTTTGACACCCATTCCCTCCCCCTACCAAAAAAAATAGGCAAATGAATGATGTTTAAGGAAATCAGAATAGATATTAGTGCCCGCATGCATAGTTTTTACAGAAAAATAAATGTGAGGTAAAAAATTACATTATGTGTACAAGACGTGTGCAAGGAAGGAAATTCATATTAACAAAGAATTTAAAATTGTTACAGGAACTTCAATAATGTAACATAATAATAGTACAGGTAGATGGATAGATAGATTTATAGATGTTTATGTTAACTTATAGACCTCCTCTTGGTTTATGAGATTTCACACGACAAAATACTTATTTACATGTATTATTCAATATATGGTCCGCTCATATAAAGGCCCGCGTTATTAAAAGGCACGCATCCAACATGCACGTTGTGTTTATGGCCAAATATGCGCTAGTCAAACTCTGTGACTTGTCTATGTGTGGGACTAAGGAAGCTTTTGCGATTATAATTCCTTGCTCACGTACCTCGGAATCGGGCAAAAATTTGTAAGTTTTTACAAATCCTAATGATTCTATGCTATTTCATATAAATCTATAGAATTTATGTGACATAGTAAGTAAACAATAGAGCAATAAAAGTTCATAATTGTCCTTTATTTGCTCGGCAAAAAGCAGTGGTGCCTTTAAAGTGGAAAACGGAAGAAAAGGCCTAAGAAATTAAGTTTTATGCCATTAGGGAATTTTGTTCTTTCCAAATACAATATTTTTTAGTTCATCACATTTAGACCTAGCGTTTAGGAGAAAAACAATTTTGAAAATCCTGGTCAGATGTATTGAGAAATACGCGAGTCGTGAGGNCAACTATTTAATTTGGATTTGTAATAAGATTAAAACTCACTCCTGATTACAGTCCTATCCTAAAGACCGAACTGTGGACTGCCTATTGTACAGCTATAAATGTACATGTACATGGAGATGCCATCTTTGAATATTTGCTCCCCTGCTGAGTTTGGTTATGCTTTATAGAATGAATATCACTGGACATATGCGATGACACACACAGTTTAAAGGCAAACCAACCCCTGTAATTATCGTGCTCTAATTGAATGAAGAAAAATCAGATGAACAAACCAGGGAGTCCCTGAAAATTTGAGCGAAATGGAGATCCATTTGACGAAATCCGTAACGTCATGACAAACAAAGTTCTGTTCATTCGCTCAGTATACAAAATTTCAGACTTTCTCCCTTTTGCAATGTAAACAAAATGCCAATTTTATTTTGGGGTATCAGCATTTCTTTATCAATGTATTTTGAGAAGATTTAAAAAAATGCAACCTTACTCTAAATTTATCAATTTTTCAAAATACATAGTAAGGGTTGATTCACTTTAATTAAAAAATCTTCATGTGGACACAAGCCAACATATACATGTAGATCTACAGTTTATCATAGGTCATGTAGATCAGCATTATCAAGCATCAGATATGCAAGCTGAATGATTAGAGTACAAAACCATCATATTAAATTGCTGGAGTGTGTCCAAGAAAAACCACAAGGATACAAAGAAAATGGATCATAATACTTTAAATGACGTTTTTGGTTGAATCATGGTTGCACCAAGGATAACTACATGAATACTCTCCCATTTTCAGAAATTAATCATTTCCTGACATTTATGACAAATGGTATATTTTCTAAAATTATCAATGCCCAAGAATATTTTTTCTTCAATTGCATTGATCATCAGAAAAGTGCGCTTTTTTTATTTTGTTATTTTTTAAAACAGATTTCACGTATTAAAAGAAACAAGACTTTAACGTAAAAGACGACTTTTCCTTTGTAATTTTGTTCAATTCATGTTTACTCAATATTGTAAACATTTACTTTTTTTGTTACATTGCTTGTTAACGAAGTGAATATAAAATCAATCAATCAATCAATATAAAACAAAACCCTAAAGTTAAAAACCTAGATGAAACCAAAACAAAAGTTTGGGAGGCCATATGAAAATTAGTCAATGCGACAAGAGCAAATTTTCCGACAGTTGCTATAACAACAGTCAGCGGCAGTGGTTTAAAGCCAATGAGAATCAAGGATTTCACTGGATTTGACTTCGCTGACTAATTTTGTTGCTGACAAAGTTTGATGAATCGGCCCCCAGGTTGAGCCATTTTCAAAGGGTTGGTCGGTCTTGGGCATCCAAACAATTTTTGGGGTCTTTGTATCATGTACAAAAATGAGAACAATCAAACTCATTCCCACACAGGGCACCATTTCATAGAAATTGCAAGAATTATTTTGACACCCATTCCCTCCCCCTACAAAAAAAAAAAAAAATAGGCAAATGAATGATGGAAAAGGAAATCAGAATAGATATCAGTACACGCATGCATAGTTTTTACAGAAAAATAAATGTGAGGTAAAAAATTACATTATGTGTACAAGACGTGTGCAAGGAAGGTAATTTACGTTAACAAATCTTGAATTGAAAATTGTTACAGGAACTTCAATAGTGTTACGTAATACATGTAATACTAGATGAATGGATAGATATAATTATAGATAGATTGTTTATGTAACTTATAGACCCCCTCTTCAACCCAGCCCCTCTTGGTTTACAAGATTTCACACGACAAAATATAAATATACTTATTTATTATAGTATGCAATTACACAAACATATTAAACTAAGTCTACACTGTGTTAATTAATACATGAGCTTGAATACAATTAAACTTTTACAGGTCAAGCCTTACAGGCACTACAAGTATATTAATTTATTTGAATTACATGTATGTGTTGTAGGCCCCTAAGTACTACTGACTTGTACTGTTATTCTTAAAACATTATTGCACTTTTCTCAACAATACAACATGGCCAAAAAAAGGTGCTTACAATTGATACAGAGAGATTACAATACGGAGAAAAATAATTCATTAGGTTACAAGGAGTTATCAAAGACACGTTCACTGACAGCATATTAATCTCCGGGTGAAGTTGCCCTTTAATTAAACGTCAATCCATTGAGATTCCCGACTCCACAGCGTCACGTCAGTTTGGCCAGGATCTCGACAGTCCACACGCCCGAAAGTTCGGGTGAGTACCGGTGACATTTGCGTCGAGGATACGAAAGAAAACACGGGCGATATTTCCTCTCCTTTCACACACGGCCATCGATCAAAATCAAAGAAAAATATACCCCAAAAATCCATACTTCATATTCTAAACATAAAACATAATTAGAAGCATTTCCACTCACCCTTTTCTGTCAAATTCAGAGTTGATTCTGATAAGGAACCAGTTCGTGTTCAGCTGATAAGCACTGGTAAATATTGATGACGTCATGGTCATGTGCCTGTGATCGTGATGATGTCATTTTGATGCTATTTTGGGAGAAAAGTATGAAGGGCGGTCCTAAAATTACTGACGTCATGAATGACACATCCCAAAGCATTGGTTTTTAATGCCAAAATATCTTTGGTTTTACAACCTTGATCAGGCTTGTATGTAATTAGTAGTATTGTATTCACCATAGAAACAAAGTAAAGTGTATGTCGTAATGGTTATCATTTGGTTATTATCCCTTCACTCTCTCTATCTCTCTCTCTCTTTCCTCTNTTCAAGGATGCCCAGCACAGGTGGAAATAATAACTTTGAAAATTCATAACTTTTGAACGGATTATCCAATTTTGCTCAAATTTTCACAGTTTGTTCATCTGATTTGTCTTCATTTACTGACAGTACATTATTGTCTGGGTGTAATTCTCCTTTAACTCGCCCTGTTGATGCTTCATTTATATATTTCAAATAGGCCTACATATCATTCTCATCTACTGTCTTCCTTTCTCTCTCACATCCATATTAATGCGTCTACTTATCCACACACACACACACACACACACCCATGCACACAAACACACAAATATATATATCTCCTATCACTTTTCCCTCTATTCCTCTCCCGTGCATCCCATCTCCCCTATACAGAACGCTTAGGTTTATTGATGATCAAAATTGCTTGTTTTTATCAGAACATCTTTAATTAGGATTTTTTTTCCTTCCGTTTCTTAACTATAAATTAAAAAAACCAAGCATGGTATTATCAACTCTCACTGGTTCAGAGCAAAATATATATATTTTTGAGTAAGGACGTCTCATTTCTTTTGATCTCTTAAATAATTGCACATCGTCTTGGGATCACTCCCCTTTTTTGTTATCGTCTTCTATCCCCCCCCCCCCCCCCCCCCCCCCCCCCCCCCCCCCCCCCCCCCCCCCCCCCCCCCCCCCCCCCCCCCCTCTCCCTCTCTCCCCCTCTCTCTCTCTCCTTCTCTCTCTCTCTCTCTCTCTCTCTCTCTCCCTCTCATTCGCCTTCTCCCCCTCCTTCCATCCAACTCTCTCTCCCGGCCTTTTCTCCCTCTCTGTCTGTCCCTCTCTCCCTCCGCCCCCTCTTTCTCTCTCTCTCTCTCTCTCTCTCTCTCTCTCTCTCTCTCTCTCTCTCTCTCTCTCTCTCTCCCTCGCCTTTTCTCTCCCCCTCCTTCCATCCAACTCTCTCTCCCGGCCTTTTCTCCCTCTCTGTCTGTCCCTCTCTTCCTCTTCAATTCTAATGCCTAAATCTGCAGAATTCTAATTTCTGAATGGGAAACTGATGCAAAGAAATGATGAGAGACTATACATTCTTCATACTTTCTTCTGGTAATAACCAATTACTTTATTGTAAGGTTTATTTGTTGACTGCATATACACCATTGCCCTAAAATAGGGAAATATTTTAATTTCACTACTTCAATATCTTTATCACAATCTAGTGTTGTTTTCAAATGTGCTAAAAACTGTAGTTTCCTGAACCTGTTATATTTGGTTTAAAAGATAGAAAGAACAGAAATGTTCTTTCTTTCAGGAAGTTTGTTGTATCAAACCTTTTTATATAAAGAGTTCCCACAGAACCATGATGTTTATGCACATTTTCTAAGCAATGTACAAGATTTTCAAATTCTCTCATACAAAAATATAGTATATATGCGAAACACTCCACACTTCATGTAAGCAGAACTATATATACAAGGTCATCTGCTAAACAATGCATATGAACAATTTTAATACAGAAGAGTTTGAACCCTAGATATCATATGCCGTGTAAGAAGCCTTTTTAGAATGCATGCTGTAAACATTTGTTTGTATTGCAAGTTTTGAAACTATATAGGAGTAATATTTTGAACAAAACTCATATATATAACATAATGGGAGTCAGCTGGTACAACCACATGTTGTACACTGTACATAATTTTAATGTAGATTTTTTTTTAAAACATTGACTGATATTGAAATGTTGAAAATTAAAGTCATGACTCTGATCAGGAATTGCTTTATTATGGAGATGTACAGTAGTTTGTCTTCCTAACCTTATTAACAACAAGCTTTCCGGGTGCATAACTTTGAAGGTCACTCAGCATTTTTTCTAGACTATTTTTCAACATTGAATTCTATAAATACAATATCTTCCTTAACTACTTAAATATTGCCATTAAATGTCAATCCATCAATTCCTTCAAACCTTATGTATGTAAATTAAAAGCAATAAATATTACACACTATGTATACAGCTTAGAGTTCTGAATAAACAATGTACTTTCAACTGAACTAATTCTTACTTATCCTATCATGGATAAACATTGATAGGCATTCAATTGTTGTACATTCACACACAAATGATGGGTACATTTATAGGACTGGAACCAAGAAAATAGCAAGATGACTATAAATAACAAGATGACTATAAACAAATCTTGGTTTATAGTCATTCGGCATTTAAATATTATTCAGTTAAGCGTTTTAGTAATTACAATCAAGCCTGTCTTAAAAAGACCATACAAGGGAGACAGAAAATCGAGTCTTAAAAAGCAGGTCTGTGTTCTCTATAGACAGATTCATTCATGTGTCAATTGCTTTCTAGGGAGTCAAGAAAGGTGGTCTTAATATACAAGTAGTCGCTAAAGCAGGTAATTTTTTTAAATATATAATTTCTCAATTTCATAATACATGCAAACTCAACATTGACAAAATATGGTTCATTGAATAAAGAATTAAAGCGCTTGAATGCATGAACAAAATCAACTACAATGTTTAGGCACCAAGAGGACAAAATAGCTGCTAATTTTTTTATAGAACACATAGTTTCAGCTGAAGATAATACGTAACAGGCTCCAAGACAATCTATTCCTGGATGAAAAGAGTATTAATCATAACCGATAAGATAGCAGACCTAACAGTTACGAATGTATTTAGTGAAATCATTCAGCGCAAGATCACCTGGGCCCAAATTCTGAAAACTGTGCAATCTTTCTTGTAAGCAATAATATGTCGTTTGTTATGACAAGTAAAAACAATGACGCTCCATTTGTTCATATTTGAGCGTTGTCTGCAGTGCTCGAGTGGGCCAGGTCAAAAGAGACATCTGCACACCCAAATGCTAAGATAAGCGCCTATTGCGCACAATGGCCAGAATTCTAATAGTAGGTATAAGTTCACCTATGACTAAGCAATTGTTATTTAGACCCAGGCTATTCAAAATGGTTTAATAGACAATCACTTTATAGACCTGGGTTAAATTACAGCTCACCATCGGAATATGGGCCATTGAGTGTTTGTTGTAACAGTTAACATATTGTTTTCCTGAACACAAAAGGTAACACAGTTTTAAGGATATGGGCCCTCGATACTTCACAATAACAGCATTATTAAAAATGATATTGTATATCAGTAATACACTATCACCTTAGAGATACATTTAGATAAATAGAATAGATATGTTTAAATATTCACCATAACCATAAGAGCAGTTTCATTTTATAAGATAGAAAGTGAGAAAGTACTGGAAAGGAGAGCAATTTCAGCCTGTAAGCCTTATTATCGCCACCGACAATAAAAGATAATTAAGAACCGCAAATGGCCCAATGCAATTTGAACTGTCAACAGGTTATGTACATGTAAGTCTGGATACCGTTTTGTGCATGTGTCTTCGACTTTGCCAGGTTTTAGATTGAAAAATCACTTTTGTTTCACACATTATTCTAACAATTTCCCGATATGAGCGATTACTACACCATGGCTTGTTTCTTTGATGCAGCAACAAGTACTTGGGATGATGTTTCAGGAATAAAAAATCAGCAATTTTCCAAAATAATAGATGTAGCAAGGGCATTAGCTTCGCAAACTGGAAGTCACTTTCACAATCTCAACAGATCAATATTGAAGGTGTCGTGAGATATTGTTTCAAAATGCCTATTGACGTTGCCAAAACTGATTGAGAACCTCTTATGTAATTTCTAGGTCTACATTAAAATTGTAATAACTCACCCTTTATTATAATAATAAATAGAATAGTATAAAAGAATACAATAAGATGATATCATGATGAGAAATAAACGTATCAGCCTTATATTTCACAATGTGATTAAATGTGTCAAGGTTAAAATGGTACATAAACTTTAACAATAAAAAAGACTCTAGGCAGGCCCAGCAACATCATCGAGTCATAATTAGGCTGGGTTATTTGGATAAATTTTCCATGCCCTTTAAAGAAGGGTACTGCTATCTAGAAAAACTAGAACAGAGTACTTGTTTTGCATCATTATTGTTAAGAACTTCAGTCAATACATTTTACTGCCTTGTGAAAAGAAATGTTCCCTATTTGTATTAATAGCAGATGCGATAAAATGAAAAATAAGCGAAATGTAATTCTATGATTAAATTAATTAGGAGTCCATTTAGTCTTCAAGTTAGTTTTACTGCGCACAGAACAGTCGATGGCAGATTATTTCTTTTGCATATTTTGTTAAATTCAGCCAAAAATAAAAATACATATACATATATGCAATGAAATACATTGTAACTCAAACCCCTGATACCTCTAAGATAACATGCACTCATAAATAAAAAGCAATCAATATGAAATTGCACATTTATAACAAAAATGCTTCAAAAAATAAACACACACTTGTGCATGTAAAAAGATTATTATGACCCTTTTGAGCTTCAATAATGCAAAATGTGGATAGAAAAATATCCCTTACATTGACAACTTAATGTAAAGTAAATTAAAAAAAAAACATGGTGCAAGTTTCAGAGCATATCAATGAATACTTCTCTCTAAATATTGAGTTTCATTTAGAGTCTAATTTGACTACGAAAATGGTAATAGCAAAGACAACAATTTTCAGCTGACAGTTGTTATATTTGATGAAGAAAATGCTGTGAAATAAAAATTATTTGGGGTGTATGCACGATGGAGTTCTTCCATAAGTCAAGCTCATATTTACATATACATCTTCTTTTCAAAATAAACAGCTTAGAAAATTTAAAATATTAGAAAATGGGACAATAAATAAAATAAAAAGCAAGTTGTTTATATGATGTAGCAGTATTGAAATACTTATATATAGACCCAAATTTGCAATATTCCATCCTTCCATGATCTTAAGTTTCCATAACAATACTGCCCTACTCTGACAAAAGGAAGCAACTCTGAATTTTATCAAAATTGACTTTTTCCTTGATTTGAATTATTTAAGGTATCCTCTATAATATAGTAAAATAATCCCTAGTTACCAAGATATAGACATATCAAAAGGAAGCAACTCCACATATTTCATTGGAAATGGAAAACACGTTTTCTTGATTTACTACAAAACATGTTTCCCAGAGTTGCTTCCTTTTGTCAGAGTAGGGCAGAATAGGTGATTCTTATAGGATATCTAAATATCAGATATCCTAAATGAGTAAAGTTTAATCCTACAAAAATTTCAAGAGTGTGATTAGGAAAATGTCGCTGTGGTAGTTGCATGAAATCGAACCCTCAGGAGCATATTATTTTTTTGTCAACAGTGTCAATGGTGTTTAAAGTACACACTGCACTATGAACAGAAAGGACAAATAATTTGCACAAAGTGAACTACTGCATTCAATCCTTCTCAATAGCTTCATGATCACAAAATAAAATAGCTTCACTTAAGTTTTAATGAACAGGTGCCATACATGTTCAACTTTTCTCTACAGAATAATATGGAAGGAAATTTACTTTCTGTAATCTCGCTGTTGTGAATGCTTCAATGCAAGTGGTTTACTTCATTCTGATCTGTTATCCTTTCTGTCACAGTGAGTAATAATGCAGAGGGTCGTAGGTTCGAATCCCACCCATGGCGTTAATTTCCTTCAGCAAGAAATTCATCCCCATTGCTGCACTCGACCCAGGTGAAGTGAATGGGTACCTGGTAGAAATTTATTCCTTGAAAAAGCTTATGCACCTAATAGCCACACTGCTAAAGCCAGGGTAATAATGCTGCAATTGTAGAGCACTTTGGGAATTCTCATGAAGAGTTGATAAGCGCTATACAAAAGCTGTTCATTATTATTAGTTATTTTATTAATCAGGGGCCCCAAGTAGAACAGTACCTTCATTAGTGATGAAGCTACCCTGTAAAAATAAAACGTAATAAAAAAATACATAAATAAATTTCACCATGAATGACGTACATTTCAGCAGAGTAATCTCCTATCAGCAGATAAAATACATACATTACAAAACTTTAATTAAGGGAGTCATTGCACACCAGTTGCTTTGCTATTGGTGGTCATCGACGTCGAGACGCCAAGGCGCTTGCTAACGACCTCCAGCATGACTTGAACGAGACCGTCCATGTCGTATTTGTGATTCCAGCTCCAGTCTTCTCTTGCCTGTCGGTCGTCAAGACGCTTGGGCCACGAGTCAGCTGGAAAAAAAAAATGAAGACAAGAATTAAAATGGATGAGATAGAATAGATTACTTTTATTTTAATAAATGATAGTCTTTCAAAACAAAAATAAAGCTCTGCAAGAGAATTTCAATATTATGATATTATCAGAAAAGCACAGACAATGTCTGGTCTATTCATCCAACCTGTTAAGATCAAGATCCAAACCTTTAACCTTTAAGGACTGACATCTTTTCATGATAATATTATGAAAAGATGTCAGTCCTTGGGAAATACTTTTGCCGTAGCTCATTGTTTAAAGGTATAGATTCGTAATGACCGGGATGCAGAAAGTGATGTTAAACGAGCTGATGTATTCGCAAGTTGCTTTACATACCTAAATATATCTATGTAGGATATTAGGAGTACATTTTTGCTTGTATTCTGTGTATTTTACGTCAAACACGTCAATCAGCCATTATTTCTACGGTGTGCAAAGTGCTTTTGCACGGGGGAGCAACGGCCTAAAATGGGCGGTGCGATCGGTGGTATTGTCTGCGGTGTGTGAGTTTGCGTTCATTTTGCATGTGAAGCATGTTGTGTACGGGAGAACGACCGCAGCACAATTTTTTATTTTGTGATAATTAAGCCATTTCTAGGTCGATTTCATTCAAACAAACTATGAACATGCTCTAATTTACTTTTGAAAAACGGCATAATGGTAATGAATTTAATGCAGCTCGCAAACTAGCTAAATATCTTTAAGTCAAAATTGGCTTCTCCCAACTCTTCTCCATGTTTTCACATATCTACCATTGCAGAAAATTACCAATAAAATCATAATAATCCTTGGCAAAAATGTAACTATGTGAGGATCTGCAATGTTTTATTCTCAAATCAGTAAACATCTGTGTGATCATAATCTTACCAATACTCTGCCTATCGTCTGGCTTATACTCGATGGTGAAATCAGGGATGTATTTCTTGATGGCTGCATGGATCTCCTCTGGGTTGAAACTGATGGCATTGATGTTATACGTGCGTAACCGTAGCAACTCCTCCGGAGCTTCTAGCATCTCAACGATGGCTCGAAGGCAGTCTTTGATGTAGATCATCGGGAGGACGGTGTCCGATCTCAGGTAGCAGTCAAAGTGGCCTGATTGAAGGGCGTGGTCGAATATGGAGACTGCGTAATCTGTGATGGAATAGGGAGAATTAACACATTATTTTGTGAAATTTTGCAAAGAACTGTACTTACAAATTGGTATAAGCTGGTTCCTTTCTTTGATATCCCCCTCCTTTTATCTATTTTTCTTCATTTAGCCATCAAAACATTTACAAGATAAAAATTACAAATGTATTGTAGTTAATGAATACAGATAGAGTATAAAAATAAAAGGCCTTTTCTGTTACCCTACGACATGCAAGCCCTAATAAATGGGCATTGACAGAATTTATATTGCAACATAAACAAATAAATTAATACATCATAAATACAATTAGATAAATGCACAATAAAACTAAAGACTCTAACTCACTCCTTCATTCTAATCGAACAATATTCCTAAAATTTCATATTTACCTGTCGTGCCGCCCCCTGGGGCAGTGTCTCCAGAGATAACACCAGGTAACCTCAGTGATCGGAAATCAACTCCAAACTTATGATGGTAGTACTACAGAGGGAAGAAGGAAAAGAAAAACATAAACCACACTAGCAACAAGATGATCTCTGAATCGATTGTTCTACACATCTATAGATTTTGGAGGATGTATGTGGCCTCTCCCCTTCTTTTGTTGAAAGAAAGTGAGTGATTTGTTATCATTGTGAAAATGTGTTGACGCATTTCTTGCTAATTTGATATTCACTCTTTGCTTTCCTAGCAACTAGCACCTCAGGAATAATAATAATAATAGTCATAGTAGTGCGGATTTATAAAGCACTTTTCCAATCAGTATGACTGCTCAAAGTGCTTCCGATATTTTTACCCGATCACTGGCAATTGAAGCCTAGCATCAAGGCAGCCAAATAGACGCTCACATCATAAGATAATGTGTTACTGTCTCCTACCGGTTACTAATCACACCTAGGTAGAGTGCAGCTTTGTGGATGAAGATCTTGTTGAAGGAAATTAATACCGTGGGTGGGATTCAAACAGTGGCCCTCTGGTTGAAAAACAAGAGCCAGGTCCACTAAACCAAGTTGCTTCCACAATTACAGCTTTTCCCTAATCTTCACTGCAAAGCTTTTGGATATTGATTTGTATAAATTATTTTTACATTTCAACTCAAATTGTGCCTCAAACTGATTAGAAAATTACCTCCAGTATCCATAAGGATAAGGACAGTACTATTTTATTACTAACTCAAAGCTCGCTCTTACCTCTCCAAGGAGTTCTGCATGCACCTTAGCTACACCATAGATGGTCCTAGGCCTCTGAATTGTCAGGTCTGGGGTTAGCTCACGGGGAGACTGCGGTCCAAACGCTCCTATCGTGCTTGGGCAGAAGATACGTAGGTCATACATCTTGGCAAGCTCCATGACATTGTGTAGACCTTGGATGTTGACTTTAATTGCAAGGGGTACGTTCTAAAGAGGAGAGAATGATAAAGAGAAAAGAAACAATGTCATGGTGATGGTTTTATATGAGAATGATTTCAGAATATACACTGTAAGCACCTTTCATCATGCAAATAAATATCATATCACCAACTTCATGTGGAATATGCATAAAATTTCTATCATGCAAAAGAATATGACATCGTCAACAGGGTATTTCAGGCTACTGCCTCAGGGTAATGTGAAGTGTACATATACTGGTATATATACCCACCAATATCAAGCAACAAACCGAACTTGGCAAAATATTTTATCAATATGACAATGAAAAATAATCTGTTTGATGAAAGTTCTATTAATCATCTTAATCAATAATCTTCATTATCCATTTGGTAAACTGGATTTATCACAATTTTTAAAAACTATTCATGCATACCTGTTCACCAACTGCACTCAGCACAGCACTAAAATGTACCATCCAGTCGATGCTTTCGTTCACGATGATCTCCTGTAGATTCCTGAAATCCAGCACATCAAGAAATGCATAGGGACCTGAGTGATTATAAGAGATTAAAAAAATGTGTATTGTGTCTAATTATCTCAATATGCAGCGTATATATTAGTGTAGGATATACGTGGGGGTAACGATCAACCTCTTTTGCCTTCATGACAGCCCTAAAACGCCAAAAAAATTCCCAAAGCCCTATGCATTGGGACAACTTTTGTTCACGATTTCCTATAAAATACAATTCTTTCAAAAGTACAGAACAAAATGCAACATAAAAGCGACATAACTATAGACAGTGCTCACTACAACTTTCCTTTCTGTTCAAATGGCCCTTTATGAAACTGAAAGGTTCACAAGTGTTAGCTCCAATGCAAAAAACCCTCTAATTTGACTGGTTCTGGTTTAAGCCCCTGTCACATAGGACCCCAGAAGCAACACGATTCACCGCGACTCGTTGTTCTGAGGCAGTTAACTGTGAATTATCAAAGAGTCGGGGTGAATCATGTTGCTTCCGGGGTCCTATGTGACCGGGACTTTAGACGCTTTAATATATGAGAGAGAAATAACAAGAAAAATACATTGTAGTTCTATACATAAATATAGATAGATAGATAGACAAGGTACACATTAAAGTACAATGCAGATAGATCGAAAAATAGTAGAATGAAAATATAAATCTCTAGAGATAGATAGATCGATACATAATGTAGATGAACAGATGAGATCTATAGTGCAATATCAAAGTTATAATGACTCCCGTTTCCAGACAGCTCTAGACAGTGAATTTTGCACACGAAAGCATCTGAATAGATACACAGGCCGACTTGTATTGGTACAGTGGCTATATTATGATAGTGTACTGTTGATACAAACAGCGTGTCTCCTATTTATCCACACTCCAGGGTCCCTTTGTAAAACTTATTGCCTAATATTGAAACCTTGAGGAGACATGAAAAGAATGGAAACATTATAAAGGAAAAGGGAAAACTCTGGTAAAAATTGTACCATCTAGTTTCTTTTTTGCAAAAAAAGTTTAATGCAATGATATTCAGGGGTGGCTAAATAGCATACATTCAACAAAAAGTTAGTTGTACATTTAAATATGATAGTTAAGTTTCATATTCTAGATACAATTCGATACAATATTGAAGATTACAAATGTAAGTGTATCAAAAATTTTGCAAACTGTTTTTAAGAGGAAATAAACAACAATGGATTTTAGCGGAATTGCTTACAGGCCATTATATTTATTCTCCAGGAATAATTTCTCTGGTATGATCACATCGCATTTTGTTAATCATTTTAACATGACTGCTGAACATAAAAATCTTTTGTTTAGTAACTTTTTCACATCAAACTATCAAGTTAAGTGTTGGAAATGTTTCATGTATAAAACTGCTAATCAAATGTGACAACTAAAATTATCATCTCTGTTCTTGCATTTTGGGACCATGGACTACATTGCAACTGGAGAACAGCTGGAGCAAAGAAAAAATGTACAAAATCTGGAAAGCTGCTGCTATTTGAACAATTATTTGCATGAATAAAGCATCCTTTGCAGCACCCTTTATCCAAATGTGTATTACAAATTGAGAGAAGACAAAAGATAAAGAGAGTTTTCAGAATACCAATTACGAGATAGTATTGCAAATTAAGAGACAGATCAAATTTGTTCCAGAATACTGCACCTCTATATTTTACTTCAATTGTACACATTGATTACACAGAACTTTCCTTGCTGAATATATGTATTCATCCATAACAAAGCCTACACCAGACAGGTTCTTTAAACCCTTTCTTATTGATCAATTATATTCAAACTATGTGAAAAGGCCTTGTGATGTGATTAACAAAAGGTATATTGATCCATATGATATGGTGTACTGTACATGTAGACATTTAAGCTTATATTTTCCAACAGGGAGTGCTGTTACAGTATATCAAAACTTAATTCAGGTTTCAAAAGTTTGTGAACAAGATGATATCATGAAAGAAACAATATTAGTCTGATATACAGAAAAAAGATATATTTACCACTTTCATTGCATATAAAAATTAAACTAATAGTGTAAACATTAACAGATTCCATTACAAAAGAAGATTCTCAGAAATTTTCACTAGCATTTCATGCTTTGTTGAATCATTGATAGTCTACATATTCCATCATTTTGTGTAGAATACAATTACAAAATTTCTCATGCCCAATGAAAAGAGATTTTTTTGCATCATAAGTAGCATTAAAGTTATTTCATTCTAATAACCAATTAATAAATTCAACTAGCTAGGAGTTCTTGAATGGCAATTATCTCCTTGATATATTTTATTTGTATTGAATATATGCATAATAGTATACAAACACAATGCTACCTGATATCACTATAACAGCTCAAAACGATATCTTAAGTGATAACAGGATAATGACAATAATAATTTACAGCATTTATAACGCGCAATCACAAATTATATCCCTAAGCGCGGGATGGCCAGGAATCCTGACTTGCCTGTTCTGTAGTTGATATCCTTGTGCTGCACTCAACCCAGGTGAGGTGAATGGGGTACCTTGTAGGAATATATTCCTTGATATGTATTTAGCACATCACAAGCTGCTAAATTTCTGAAGCCAGGGTAATATGATTGTGCACATTAATTGTAGAGGGCTTTGAGACTAGTCTTAACAGAGGTAATCAGTGCTACAAATATAAGAACTGCTTTATTATTGTAGGGTCCTTTTTTTTCCAATTCCATACATGCAAGGGGATCATGTGGGTGTGTCAAGCATGTCATGCATTCTTTTGGGCGATATGTTTGTGCATCCCCCCCCCCAAAAAAAAAAAAAAAAAAAAAAAAAAAAAAAAAAAAAATCACTCACCTGCATCAACTATATGTCTGGTTGGTTTTACAATATCTGTCAAGATAACGTTATCTCTACCGTATCTTTTCCGTAGCACCCTAGCGAGCCCTTGCCCAAGCTGGCCAAGTCCACCTGCAAAAACGGAAAAATATTCAAGGTTTGTATGCTTTCTTTTCAAGGGTTTAGACAAGATAATTTGGTTATATTTATAAAATGCAATGTTAATTTTTAAAAATCTCTGAGAGTCTCAGTGATACAAAATCACAGAAAATGAAAAGTATCATACTTTTTCGAAACATATAATATATATTCAAGAAATACAGAAACATTAAATCACATTCTGTGGAGACGAGGTATTTCTAAAGATATTGTTTATAAAACTTGCTCATTGGTTAAAGAGCAATTAGCAATGGAACATAGTGATTTGGTTTTATGTACACTGTATACGCTTTCAACTTAAATCCTCAATTCGTACCTGGATGGTATTTCACCAAATTACGAGAGACTTTATGAACGACTTTAAGATTGACTGGTATCAGTTCTTGCTCTGAATATGCTTAACATTATCAAGCATTACTCACAAGAACGGGTACCAGTGAGTCTGTCTATCTTAAATTTTTTCTTATCTTGGTGAAACACCGCCCTGGAACCTTTGAATTGTCCGACACCCACCTGTGATAAGGATGCGGGGCTGGTCCAGACTCCCAATGGGCGAGTATGACTGGAAGCAAGATGGCGTCATCGAAACCAAGCGTATCTGTGAGGGCGTCCTCACGCTATTCGTTTGGAGAAGCTTCTTTGTGAACGTTCGCAGCGTCGATCTCCACATTGTGGCTGTCATGGTGATGTGCAGTGTTTGGGATCTAAAAAGTCAAAGAAAAGCAAGCAGAAAGTTTAAAGACTCTGTTCGAATACAGCAATGGCGATTACTCTGTCATACACTGTACACAACAGCACACTATTTAAGGGAACCAACCCCTGGAATTATTTTTAGTGATTTGGGATCTAAAAAATAAAAGAAAAGAAACCAGTAAGTTAAAGGACTCTGAGCGAATACAGTAAAGATGATTACTCTGTCATGCATAACATCAGACCATTTAATACTGACTGAAAGGGGAATCAACCCTTGGAATGATTGTTGTCAGTGTTTGGGATCTACAAAGTAAAAGAAAAACAACCAGAAAGTTAATAGACTCTATTTGAATACAGCATTTAAGATGATTACTATTTCACACATAAAAGCACACTATTTTTTTATTTGCTGGTAAGGGAACTGACACAAGAATTATTGTGCTTTCAGCGGTTGGAAATGATCAAACTTTGACAATTTGAGCAAATTCGGACAATCCATTCAAAAGTTATGAATTTTCTATTTATCAATGATACCAAGATCCCTGCCACTGGGAGGTCAGTGCTGTTGGTAACTTTGGGAGAAATTTAAATATGTGTCGCAATTGCGGAAAACATATCGTTCATTTTGTACATGGGTTGGTTCCCCTTTAATATTATTTCATTCGCAATCTGGTGATAAAATACTTCTAACTTCTATCATTCAACACTGCAAGCATACTTTAAAACAGTAATTATCCAACTCCATGTGTGTTTTCTCAATTTTGTGAAGTCCTGCAAACTCAAAGAAATGTTATGTCTGAGTAAACTATTTACTCCGCCATTGTATCTCACAATGGTTGAATGAATTTATAGCCAATATGCATTCAGGTCTGCAAAGAAAACAGAGCTTTGCTTGGAATGATATTAGAAAAAAAAAGAGAAAAAATCAGTTGAGGATTGGTATGCCATTAAACATGGAGAAAATTTGTATTGTGTGATCTACTACATTTACCGTGGACTTTAAGATAGCCTTGAACTGTATTTCACGTATGTTAAAATCATATGTGAACTTGAATACAATTGAATGTGAAGAAAATGTGCAACAACCAGGAAATGTTATTGAAGTACAGTANCCCCCCCCCCCCCCCCCACAAAAAACAAACAAACAACAAGACAGCAACATGAGAAAGAGCATTGGTCGGATTAAAAAAAAGTGTTTTTATTCATTTCAATATAAATTTGTATTTTTGACACAATTTGCAGGATTTATGAGGAACATTTTGCACAATTCATCAGGAACACTATGGGATAAAAAGCCATTTAAGAGCATCTAAAAATCTTTTCAGGTCATATTTTACATGTTATCTATGATCTTATTTACAGTCTTTAACTGTATCTAAGACAGTGGTACATTTAAAAGAAAATTATCACAGATCAATCAATAAATCAATCAATCAAGCATCTTGAATCAAATAAACAGAAAACACAAGCTGAACTGCCTACCAGAAAATTTTATTTAGTTCCCTTGGGTCATAAAGTCTGAAACTGTAATGACATCCGGTATCTACGTGTATATACTGGCCAAGTGCTTGAGCGCAGAATGAATAGATTTAGGTAAGACTATAAGTCATCCTTCTAATTATACTTTGAACCACATTGCCAATGACTATCAAAAGATTACATGAAAATTAATCCTACATCCTGTTCTCTTCATAGCTTTCCCTGATGCGCTGCGCTGTAAAATGCCTTGCCCTAATTTTACCCCCCTTTAACCCTTTGAGGATGATAATACACATTTTGTGTTTTGGCTCAATAACTTTTGATGAAGGGCTGGAAATATATATATCAGATGAATGAGCAGAAAGAGACAAACATTTCTACACCAATTCTGACCACTTCTATTCTGTCACCATTTGTAAATGGACTAAGAGAATTTTCTAATGAAAATAATCACTAAAAGGGTCACAAATCCTTAAATTGGCACTACATTCAACATATAAAATTCCGTAGTATTCATGCAAATTGGCGACTTTTATCATTTTAACACCCCATCTGGCAATGAAGATTCAATTTGGTAATATTATTGAAATATTTTAAGAAGAGAATTAAATATTTTAGTGTTGCTAATCGAGGAAAGGAATGTTGATGGAATTTGTTGTCCTGAAGGGTTAAAGGGAAACCCACCCCTGGAATTATCGTGTTATCATTGAATGAAGAAAAATCAGATCAACAAACAATAAAAATTTGGTAAAATCCAATAGTCCATTCAAAGTTATGAATTTTCTAATACTCTATGAAATTGCGATCCCTGCTGCTGATAGGGATCCTTGCACTCAGCAGCTTTGACGGAATCTGTGAAGTCATGTGGGACAACTCCTCATTCACTCTGTATACAAAATTCAACATTTTCTTCTTTTTTTCAGAAAAGTGGAAAAGATTGCAAGGTTTATTTGCACGAGTATAGTTATAGGATATCTTTGTTTGTAGAGGAATATTCTTCTAACTTAGGAATAACAATGACAAAAAACATAAAAGAGAAGAAAAGGATATAGAAAAGACAATAATAAACATTAAATCAGGGAGTTTCCCAACTCCCTGATATTTGATTAAATTGCACAAAGACAAATGAATTTTCATGCGTTTCGCTATACACTTTATCAAATTCATCAACAAACAGTGATTAAACAAATTGTGGAGAAGCGGTGAACATACACATCATCACCATGTCATATCACAGTTGCCAATCTAAAAAATAGAATAGGCCAGACTGTTTGAATTATTTGTACGTTTCCTATTGGAGTATTGATTTTCTGATTTAACTCAACCTTTTTTTATATGATTGTCTAATTTTTGCACGATGATGTTGAATCAGAGCAAGTTATTTGCGGTTTGGAGTACAAAGCTAGCTGTGAGATCTATACAAATAAAATATATTGGCAATTATATTGGGAAATGATTGGAGGGAAAAATTAATGCCATGCTGGCGAAATTGGACAGCTGATCAATCAATTAAACGAAACCAAAATTAGCAGTTAAACAGGCAGTAACGTTCCTTGTTATCAACAAGTTAGCACAGATGTGTCAGGAACAGACATTTTGCTGACCAAATCATACATATAAAGAATGAGCCCATTCAATCAAAACACACGTCCACATCAATTACAATCATCTCCATGCCGGTACCGATACACCATGGATCTGGATACACGTATGAACTACCTACATCGTTTTTACATGCACGTAGACCTGCCTCTTGCGTAGCACAAAACAAGAAATTATATTTTCCAAAACAACGACTCCCTTCCTCCCTTTCGCCACTTTCATTTTATCTAGCAATAGAAATGACTAGAACTATTAAAACACTTACCAAATAAATTATCTTTTCAGCAAGAATAAATTGTGCTTCTTGTTAATTCTAAACAAATTGATGATTTCCTGATCTTGTCCTTGATACCGGCGAAATCGCAAGTACGACATCCGTAGTTTTCCCATTGGATCAATACATGGAAAAGCCCCGACAAATTACGCATGTTCATTCGTACACACATGGACATGTGGGAACTCAATCAGCCAAGCCCCCGCGTTTGAACCAATCAGCGGCCAGCTTTCGACCACACCGCCTGCTTGCTATTTTTAGAAATCAAAACATTTGAGCATAAAAAGTACATTGAACTCGCAGGCAGGTGGGTTCAATAAGACTTTCGAACCACAACTCCTCTCCAAAATCATTTTTCTTGAATTTGTGATTATTTTGGCATGTCATAAGATTTCCTTTTTTCTCAGTTTCTCTAATTTTTAATTAGCAAATAAGGATCAACTGATTTTTTTTTTGCTAAGATTAACAGCCCCACAACTCTTCATAGAAAAAAAAATTGTGTTTGATTGCCCTTCAACGCCATTTTTTAGCGACAGTCGGTTTTTGTTTTTAATTTCATTTTTTTTT
>BQKZ01005426.1:31047-49709 GCA_036244855.1 Temnopleurus reevesii | reverse complement strand
CCTCAGACACCCACCACATACTAGACTGCTATTCAGACTCCAAGATGATTAACAAATTACTCATGTTTTGCGCATACCGACACAAATAGTCATCCATGCTTTGTCCAAACTTTGCATTTACCTGAATTTGGCTGGTTTACAACAGCAATTCCGTATAAAACATCAAAAGAATGTCTGTGCCACAAACTATTCATGAGATAATAATACTGTATCCTGTTTGAGGTTATCATCGAGCTTGATAAAATGCTTTGAAATTGCTGTGCCGATGCAATTGTGGATGTCACAAAAACTAAATTAAATATGCTGAACAATCGATATACAAGGACATTATTAACAAAACAAAAAAAGAATGAAGTTAACACAACAATAAATTTCAGCAAACATGATGAGAGCTTCAGAGTATTAGAAATCCTTTCAAAGTTAGCAGTCTAGAACGCTCAGTATGACCCTTCAGTGAATCGGTGTTACTGCTTCTTCAGCAGCCCCATACTAGTAAAGAACAAGAATTTCTTTCTAGTATAAAAAAAATTATAATAGTAAGGACATTCAAGCAGATATTTTGGCAACACCAAGGCACGTACATGTATCATTGAACAGGTGCTTTGCAACATATTTACGTGTAGATCATTTCAAAATCAAAACCGTGACAAATTATTTAATTGTAAATGTAATGAACAGATCAATGCACACCTACAGATATTTGAGCAAACATTAGCAGCAAATTATCACGTTTGGTTTGTGCAAACATGGACTTAATGCAGTATAATGATCGTTTGATAATTCATATCCTTTTAATAGTCCTAAATTCAGACTCATTATCTGTCTCGTCTATTTTTTTATGAAGTAGACAACCTGAATTGATATGAACTTTACTCATGTAAAAAAAACATGATTCATAGGGGGTGTTGCAAAAAGTTGCAATCAATGGCAAGTTGCAGTTGACTGACACATGCCAATCAAAATTATTATTTCTTGCACAGCTTATTGGAGCTCCTGGTGTCCATGAAAGGATGAATGAAAATGCTCATTCAGATTTCCAACTGATTTGCAGTTGATCTGCAAACAAATGCAGATTTCTAGCAACACACGATTAAGTGGTCCTAGATTCATTTTATAAAGATCAACATGTAAAGATACTTTAAAAATCTATAGAAAAAGTCCATGCACAAACCAATTTGGGCATTTCAATGCCTAAATTTTGGTAAAATTCTCAACAGTTGGTATCTAAATGCTGAATATTAATCAATTAATGATTTGGGGGTAATTGCATACTGTATGAACTTCAGCCGACACTAAACACACAAATGAAAATCACTATCCTAGCTTTCAATGTTAAACAGTGGTGCCCAGGCTTGTCCGACTATATACACTGTACATTACAGCTCATATATGTACATGTAGGGTAAAAAGAGCACCTAAATTCGTAAAGGTATAGATTCGTAATGACCGAGATGCAGAAAGTGATATTAAACAAGCTGATGTATTCAAAAGTTGCTTTACATGCATGCCTAAATATATTATGTAGGATATTAGGAGTACGTCAAACAGGTCAATCAGCCATTGTTCCTACGGTGTGCTAAAGCGCTTTAGCACGAGGGAGCGTCGGCCTGAAATGGGGGGTGCGATCTGTGGTATTGTCTGCGGTGTGTGAGGTCGCGTTTATTTTGTACGTGAAGCATGTTCTCTGAGGGAGTACGACAGCAGCATGTTTTGTTTATTTTGTGATAATTAAGCCATTTCTAGGTCGATTTCATTCAAACAAACTATGAACATGCTCTAATTTACTATTGAAAAACTGCATGATGGTAATAATTTTATTGCAGCTCGCAAACTAGTTAAATATCTGAAGCTCCCCCCTCCCAAAACTGATCTATCGCTTTAAAGTTGACAGAGTAAAGAAGGACAGTCGGTAGGTAGGGAATCCTTTTGTGCAATTCTGATATTCCTTTTAAAATAATTGCAGTACTTGTTTTTACAAGTCTACAAGAACATACAATGTACTTTTCCAGTTTAAATATGATGCCCATAATATCTCACACCTCTGAATGCATCTACATTGTAACTGGCAGAACACATTGTCACATCTCACCTCAGGGGACCGAGGTAGTATGTTGCTGCAACACGCTGCAATCAAGAGTAAGAAAATTAATTCTGGATCCAACGCTTGTCAAGACAGGGCATTAAATACCAGGCGATACGGTTTCCCCTCTAGAGTGACGATGGCCTATGGTCTTGGTTTTTAATTGAAATGCACGCTTTCTCTCCCACAATGATTCATCAAGGTGATGGGAGAAGCTACCTCGGCATGGAATAAACAATTCACAATTCATATGAGTATGGGAAAGATACAGTAGTATAACTTTTAATGGAAAAATGGCCGATATTGCTCAGATGTATCGTTTTATCCAACCATAGATTTACAATATGTCTGACGGAGGATTCCTCGGTCTGACATTGATACCTATAAAATCTGTACATAAAACTGAAATAATTACCACAGAAAGTAATAAAATCTGACGAAAGCAAGACTTTCGAACTCGGCAGTTCTACATGTACATGTACATATACCACTCCAACCCTGTCCTTTCCACCCCTCCCCCACCCCAAACCCATCAACCANCGTTCTTTTTCTTTGATAAAATTCATCCAACACATAGAACGTTGACTTGTATTACACATGTTTACTGTAAGTGAACTTTTGCAGGATTTGTAATTTTTTTTTGGACTTGTAATTAACGGTTTGGCAAAAACATCATTATAAGCACATGAATAGTGAGACACCATCTGGAACACTACACACATTACCAAAATGATCTCTTTTGTATCCAACTCAAATTTTTCATCAGTAGTCATAATCGAACTGCATTCTTTGACACAATGCAGCAGAGCAAGTGCGATTTCAGGACAATGCCATGAGCTTGCAGAGCTAATTATCTAAAAAATTACAATTGTGCACATGATGGACCACTTCTATAACATTCTACCTCTGAAATTACTCATTATGTATATATAGGACAAAGTTTTGCTGCAATTTTCCACTCTTCAAAATGCTTGTAAATAATGGGAGTACTGTAAAATGACAAAGTAATAAAAATATAGTACACTGTACATTTATAATAATCAACATATAAGATAAAAATTAACAAAAGGCAATAAATTTTTAATTTGAAGCCAATGAAAATAACATTTCTTTGATTATAAAAATATGAACATTTAACGGATCGAATTTCTACATTTTTATACCAGCATATTATACAAGAGAATTGAGATGATGTTGTACTTCTTTGCATCCAAAGCATGTTTTAAGAGAAGCAGCCTTGAGAGAGGCTAAAAATGGAGAATGAGTCAGAAATTGGGAGCTTTAATATTTGGCCATTGATTGTTCACACTTTATTAATTTGGCCTGAAAGTCTTGCCATTGGCATTGTGCGTCTGATAGATGCATTCTCTCTGTTCATGGCATGCATGCATACACATGCAAGGCCTGTAATAGGCGGGTTTACTTATATATTCAAATTTATGTACGTTTAACGTAGTTACGTGGTATTCCACAGACCGGTTGATAATAATAAGACTACAATAAGTGGAATCCAGTTTGCATACATTACTTGTTGCTATGTTGGGCAAGCCTCGGGCAAGCTTTAGGGTTGTCAAGAACAACCTTTGTGTTTATTTAGAGGTATGCATAAAATTTGCATCTATTAGTAAACCCGCCTGTTGGTCCTGACTTGAATGGCTATTTCATACAAAACATACATGTTCGAACAATACTGTCTGCCCAAACGTTAGTCCTGGATATGCATCGGAAATTCTTATTAATGCAGGGTTTAAACCGATGGGTCAGGTTTGGGAGAGGTGGCGCTTCAGATATTTCACTACTTTGTGAGCTGCAGTAAAAGTATACTTAATGCAATTTTTGATATAAAGCAAATCGGAACATGTTCATAGTTTGTTTGAATGAAATCGATCAAGAAACGGATTAATCATCATGAAATAGAAATGTTGATGTGCGCCATGCTCCCCAACACAACATGCTTCAAGTGCAATATGAATACGAACTCACACGCTGCACACAATACCACTGGTCAATCGACCAATCCCGCCCCGGTCGGCCTCTGTGCGAATCATTTGGCACGGCGTTGGAATAATGGCCGATTGGCATTTTAAAATATTTCACATCAATTCCTAGATCCCAACCAAGAGAGGGCGCTAAATATGATTTAACGGTCAAATTCAAATTTACAAAAGAATTAACTTGTAACTCATGGTAAATATCCCCAAAATTCACATTTCTTAATCTTTACCAAAACTATACTTGGGCTTTAATACGGAACAGAGTAGGGTGGTTTGCAACATTTGGTTGAATAAAATTCTATAAAAAAACATACAATAGCAAGGATATCCTGCTCGCTCCAGGAAGATTATGATAAAAACCATCACATTCACCAACGGATTATCATTTCTAAGGATGTGCACTTTTCATAGCATTAAATACGTCAGCAATGGCTTGGAATAGCATTATTTATATCTTCAGTAGGTAAAAACAAATCAGTTCTTTTCATAAAATTCCAAGAAATATAACCTGTTTGATAATTACAATGTTCATGTATAATAAATGTGTGTATGACTATGTGTGTACTTTGATAGTACATGTACTATTTAAAGTACAGTACTGGAGATGCATGATATACAGACAAAATGAAAGCAAAATCCTAAGCCACATGAAACAAAACCCAGGTAAACAATAGGAAGTTTAAATGTAGGCCTACACTTTTCTGTTTTCACAATTAACCACCATTAAACCTGTGGAAAATGCCACAATTGACCCAAGTTCTGTACTTCCAAAGATTTTTAAAAAAAGCCTGAATGTTTACATGTGTACGCTGAGGCCCTTGAAAGTTATTTTCAGACCATAACCACTAGTTTCATTTCCAATTGTCCTTGGAATGACTATTAGTGGAACTTGATGGACATGTGAAAATTGAGGTGTGAATATTAAGCTATACACACAAATACATGATAATCTTGCTATTAATCTCAATCTTTACAATAATTTTCCTGAATCTCAACAATTGCCCGATAACATCATACTTTCTGCATTTTAACACGACAGGTTTTCTCTCACACCCGCCCTCAACGAGGGGATCGAAGCTCAAGCCCCAACCAAAGCATTAATTACCTTGATCTGTATTAAAGAAATTCATCCACATCATACTGCACTTAACCCAGATGATGTGAAAGCAGAGAAGCACCAAATGTACATGTAATAATGCAAAAGAGCATCTACATAAATTATGTAGTAAAAATACTGTTATTACAATTATCATGATTATTATTTCTTTTTCATGGGAATGGTGTTTTATTACAGAGCAGAAAAATGAAGGCAATATAAAGTAATCAATGTGCAGATTAAAATAGAAACATCATCATGACCAGGAAAGTTTACTGATCAAAAGATTTTTCATCCTTTATAAGCTTTGAAGGAATGTTTTTAATTAAATGTTATTGTAGCCACAACCATTTATGAGAAGCCCAAATTGGGTCTGTACATGTACACATACATGTATGTTTGTATTCTGTCTCATAAAAACATCTCTCACATGTTGGTACATGATTTGGCCAAGCCTTTGTACAGTGTAGATTTAATACAGTGACTTGTGAATGCTAATCTTCTATGATGATTTACAGTTATCTATTCATCCAAGCTTAGTAGATCTAGGGTCAGAAAATAATGTCCTGCCTTGAATAGGGTGATTAACTTCTCTTTTCATAATGGGAATCCTTCTATCCTATCCCTATAGTAATGGAGAGGTCATCTGCTTTACTGTGCTACACACTCTCAATGTATTGTTTACATCTTCATTGAGAACTCATCAGAGGGAAGTAGAAGCTCTGGCCCAGTTCAAAGCACCAGGCTTCAATACTTTAACCCACCTTGAAGCGGGCTAGTGCAACCATTTCCTTCAGCAAAAAATTCATCCACATTGTGCTGCACTCAACCCAGGTGAGGTGAATGGCTACCTGGTAGGGATATTTATTCCTTGAAATGCCACGTGCACTGGTGTACGCCAGGCTAAAGACAGGGTGATTATAATGCAAAGTGCCTTGAGCACTCCGCAGAATGGATATGTGCTCTAAATAAATTGCATCTATTATTATCATTATTATAATCTCATTATATTCTGTCCTCTCTTCCCTCAACACTTCTATGTTTCACTACATATTAAAGTATAGAAGCTATGTATCTAATGTTCTTGGGCCTTGACTGTATGTTGCTGAAATCAGGATTTATTTTTGCTAATTTTGCTACCATGAATTCCCTAAAATTTTCACACATAGTAATGCCTGGCTACTTATACATGTACAAACTTCTACTTTCTTATCAACATGTCTGAATTTGCTAACATGTTTAATGCATGATTATTGGCAAACATGTAGCCCCAAAAATATTCCTTTACCCTAAAAATCACAATAACACCCATGCTTGTCGGAACCATAATGCAGTAAGCATGCAACGTGTCCATGATCCAAAAATGGAGAAGTTAAAAAAAAACATAAAAAATGGATTCTCCAGGAGGGAATTTTATTTTTGAAGTGTGCTACAAAATCAAATCTGTATTTCTTCTTAAATTCTTTTAGTCGATTCATCATTTAAGAGCTGACAGGAAAGAAAGATTACAAATGCAACAAACACAGCTCTTGGTTCAATTACTTTAAACTTGACCTGGCACGACCCTCTAACCCTCGGCATCCGTTAGCACAATTTATGTACGTGTCAAGTCCGCTTTCTCTCTCCTTGTTTCTTCAAGGCATGAATGACTCTACGAGAAAGTGTATTGTACAAGTTATAAAATTTCTACCTGTCTGCAAAACATTCTGATTTAATTCAACTTTTCCCTAGTGATATTTTTATACTATATTTGATAAGGTTCAATATAGGTCTATATTCAATCTGAAGTAATTTCAGGCTAAAGCGCAATATTTTTAATTTATTTATTGCAAGTTTGGAGGGAATGCATGTTCGGCTTCAGATACAAGGCCTTGGATGCCCAACTTATTGACTTCATTGAGTGCCCACCCAATTTGGTCTCGGAGATTTGCTGTGTCGGTGTTCCTATCTCCCATTCAGTCTGTATTGTAAAAAATTGTTCTTCTGGAAAATATTCAATTAGAGTGTATCTCAGATATAATTGCACTATGTGTACACATTGAAAAAAGCAGGAAGCTGAATTTAACAACTAATTTCAATAGTCAAGACATTCATCCACATCAGAATGTGATATAAAAAATTTTAAAAAGAAGATTATATCAACCTGTTTTAACACCACAGAATGCAATAATCATGAAATGTACATTTCATTGATCAACATATTTTGGATCACAATGTAAAGTCAACAGAAGAAAAATCTGTAAACTCTTAAAAAAAAACCTAGTCTTATCCCAAAATAAAAGCAAGCAGTAGGCCTATGAATAGACCTACCACTCCGACTATGGCCTATAGATGCGTGTAGGCCGATAACACAGTAATAGATCATAGACCTACCACATCGACTTCCATGTATCATGAACGCATCACCGAATAGGATCTCCTGCTTACATTTTCCATTCCTAATCCTATCAACTGATTCTTGCTGATTGAATACAATTGATTAGCCTTGAACCTGAGGATATGAAACTAGCTACTGTACTTGCACAAAACTCCACTCACACTCCACTCGACACTCCACTGTTTAATCAATATCACTTAAAAATCACTCACTCCTCCTAGAAACACAAACTGAATCACCATGGAAATGAAAAGTGTATCCATCATTCATTTTGAAGGCAATGGCAAACATTGCCAAGAATCAAGATAAAAGTCTACTAATTCAGGCATTGCAATATTCATTGTTCTAAAACCATTGGTCAAAACATATCATTTAAATTTTTGTTCATGGGTCCTGTTATCAATCAGCGAAAGTCTACTCGTTTGAGTGTCTGTTGCAACACACCATGCGCAGATAAACCTCTATGTGGAGCTTCAGCACATACAGCATGAGCATTTTGCTGGCCCAAAGCCACATTTTGCTTTCTGAGCATTCATCCATTTTGACTATTTTTGGATGGAAAATCTTAAACTCTATTGTCATAAGTACTGTACATTTGTACTCCCAGATATTCTTGCTTGGTTTCAAATATATTATTAAAATTGTCACATAAATTTAAACTGGTTTGTGGTGATTTGGCATACTTCAGGCATCTTCATACATGTACATACAGAGTATGATTAAAAATAAAACCTTCCAGTGGGATAATCATATCCGTAAAAAATAGAAATTTTTTTATCAACTTTTGGAGAAGGGGGGGGGGGGGCACATACAGTGTAAATACAAGAAGGGGCTTTCTTCCTGTACATGAAGGTGTACTATGCCACCCACGACAGTGTACAAAGAATATCAGGTAGAAAGTTGTTATTTGTCAAATAATTATTTAACCATAATTATACTTTCTTTTTGACAAGCACCATGGAAAAGTACAACAAAGACCAAACAACAGACCCAAATTAAACGGCAATCGGCCATGGCTGGTTTCCTCCAAGCTCTTTGGTACTGTGTTGTTGTTCCATCGGATGTTGGGAGAGCGATGAGTCATAATAGAAAACTGGAGAATTTCACCAGCTCTAATGACCTTCCCTGGTCTCAATGGTTTGATATCTAAAATTTGCCAGATGGATACATGTACATGTGCTATTACTTTGGTACAATACTAGGCTACATACATCTTTATACAAAAATACAGGATGCAATAGAATTTACGTGTAAATATTGAAACCAAGTTTGCAAATCTAAATGAATTCCATGGTGCAGGTCAAAATATTTGCCTGCTATCAATACCTGTCTGATGCTCGCAACAATAGATATGATCCAGTGACAACTTGTTCTCAGCTTTATAGTGATAACATGTACCTAAATAATTCTGGCTTGTATTAGCAAGCCTTCAAGTACATGTACAAGTAGATTCCATCTTTATGAAGCTTTTGTATTCAATGTGTAGTGTATACTGGTAATTATTGGTTATCAAACATGCACATGCATGTACCTGATTATGCATCAAGGTAATAAAAAGTTTTCCTTCTTCATGCAACTTTGAATTAAGATGTTTAGACCAGCCCTGGTTTAGACCCTACATTGTTGTTGTTTCTAGATCTCACAGTAAAATGCTTCAAATCGAGAACTACCAACAAAAACAATATACATGTATTTAATCCATCTTTCCATTGCAATTCTAAAATGTTTTTATTTTAAGTAGAACTATAGAACTATTTTGCTGAAATATACGCCCCAAAGAAACTATGAAGAATCTTTCACAATTTCAATAAATCTGCCTGTAATTCGAAGCTTAGTTCCAGTTGCATCTTCAATTCACCGAATCAGAGTGCAGTCACTGCAATAACACAATAGCAAGACGGACTTTGGTTTAGACATCAATTCAGTGGATGAGACAACACTTACTCACTGACTAGAACAAACAAACAACTCAAAAGAATCTTGCCACTGTATATGCTGCATACATGTAGGTTTGCATAATGACTGTACATACTGAAGTAACACAAAAGGTTATGAACTGTCATAATTGTCATGGAGGATTTGGTACTTAATTTAAAATTCTGCTTGAACAATAAATATGTTTCAAAAGAAATTGGTTGGGAATAATACTAGTTCACATGTATTAACTGCACTATGTACATATGCAGAGGATTCATTGACAGTTGGAAGGCTCTTTATGATGTAGCTATAATGTTTCTGAATACAGAAATTTTACACATTTTTCCTCTGTACATGTAATGTAGCTTTCAGCATTCTTCAAATATTTCATTCAATTTTGTGACTATGTATTTTTCTTGTACAGAACACATACATGTACACATGCATTTTTAAAGCTGGCTGTTAAAACCCACTCCCAAAAGCAGGACAATACTTTTTTATTTTTAGATCACCCACCAAGGTTCTGATGACATTCTTGTATAACATGGAAGTGGTGTAGATTACACTTCAGGACTTCAAGTACATGCATAAATGATGAACAATACAAACTCAGTGGCAAATTGTTTCCCTTTTCATTGTATGTGTACATTGTTAGCTTGTGTGTGTCAATTTGGGAGCCATCACACTATAGCACCTCTTCACTGGGATATCCAATATAACAATGAGATTAGAATAAACAGGAAAGAGTGAAACTGAACAGTTTCTGTTTTAACAACAAGTACAGTGTACATACCAAAAACCCATGATACATAAAACACATAGGGTTCGCCTGCATGTACATGTGCTTATCTACATGTACTTATGGTCAGCATTTTATATAAAAAAGTGAAATTTAATCATTATGCATGCATAGTCAACCATTAAAACAATCTAATTGACTGCTACATGTACAACCATCCAATTTTATCACGATGTCATTTAACACAGTGTTTAATTAATGATATACATGTCATAACTTCATAAATGAACATGTTTGCATTGCTCTGGCTTACTCAGGTGTGCATTTAACCACAATAATGAACCAGATACAGTAAATATGCCATGCAGAACAACTAAAACCTACAATCTGGAATTCACTACTTTGGTTAATTTTTGGTGTGAGAACATTTAAGCATTACATGTAGTGTGCTTTATCATATTGAAGTGGTCAAATGAATTCGCCAATCGAATGCCACAATAACCGTAATTTAGGGCATTTACTTTTATGTTTAAAATGCACCATGGTTTAATTATTTTATTTGGCACACAGGACCTTTTTGTGTCAAAGGTGCCAAAACCTACAACAACAACAATTATTTTATAAAGGATAGCATGGGGATTACGTACAGTGTACATTTATAACCTGACAATTTATCCATGCAAATAGGCATCTGGGAATGTACATGTATGCATTTGACATGCATTTTTAATGGATTCATTAAAATGCACCATTTTTCCGGGTGTCTGTAATCCCCATTGTAAACTTTGACCAAATGTTTACACAAAAGCAGGGGTGCAAATTAAATGTATTCCTAGCACTACATGTAAAAGAAGCACGTTGGAATATTGAGAAAGATAATAATACTGTTTTAATCAAATTTAATGCTTTTAATAAAATAATGTTTGCACATTGATTATTCAGTGTCTTCATTTCAAAAAGCATGTTGGAATATTGAGAAAAAATAATAACAATGTTTCATTCAAATTTGCTTTTACTAAAATCATATTTGCACATAGTGAAACTACTGTCTCATCAATTAAAATCATTATTGATTTTTATCCTCAAGGGTCATGACCTCTATTAGTTGACTATCGAGAAGTGCAGCTAGCACAATTGAAGCCAACAACATGACAAGAGTAATATGACATCATTCGGCATAATGCTGATGAGTCTGTCATTTGTGTGGAATATGAGTGCATTGGTGTGATGACGAATACATTCATGAGGGGGGTAAGCAGACGACGATGATTCACATGGTGAACAGTGCACTGTATTCAGACAGACACGATGTACACACACTCCAGATGTCAGTGTAATGGAAGGTCCGTAATACTGGCATGTACTTGGTAACATGGTGATTGTTGAAAAGTGAGGAAGATCCAGCTAATTTTCAAGATGAATTTATGCTCAACAATGTGTGTTTATTGCTACTAAATGTCTATGTTCTAGATCCAATTTTTTGCTTCTGCTTTTCGCATATAGTCTGCATTTCAGGTCATAAATAGATTTTGATTTTCTTGGACCTTTTTTTAATTACACACATTTTCATATTTAAGCAGATAGGGAAAGGGTCGGATAGGACATGGAAGACCAAATATTTTACAGCCTTGGATTAATCTATTTCTTGACAATTTCAAAAACTTAATGTCCAATTACTTTCATCATTCAATTTTCTTGTTGAAAATACAATTAAAATGAGGATTCCTATACTTTAGTGATGAATACTACATCGAGAGAGAAAACACATCACATTTTCCTATGTTGATGAATTATCTAAAAGAGAAATTCCATAATAAATATTAAAAAATACTCCTCTACGAGTGTTCTGTACATGTATCTATCATATCTCAGAAGGTTTAACAAAGATTTACAACCAAGTTTAATAGTCTTATGCTACAATGTTGAACATTTTTCTTTAAACAATTACATCAAGAATTGTATTTGTCCCCTTTTTAAACTTTCAAGTTTCAAGAAGTACAGTTGTACTTTCTATATCAGCCCAGAGTCTATCTTAAGTCTACAGCAAATGTGGTGTACATTTTTGAACTATTAGGATGGAAGGTTTCAGGCTTTCCTTTGTTAAATTATTGGGGAAACAACAAATCTATCTATTACTCGTCCATTGAAATTTTGTCACAATACATGTATCCATAATCTGGTGGAGTAATAAAAGCCAAATATTAATAATCTTCTTTGACATTTCACCCACAATAGATTGTTTTGTACAAAACACTCTACATGTATTGTAGGTATAATGATATTATTTCAGAAAGGAAAAACATATTGAACATTCTTATCAAAACTACATGTATTGGTAATACTGTACAAATTGAATATAAATCTTACCACAACCCAAGTGCAATTCTGGTACATTTATATGTTTGTTTTACTTTGTTTTTAACATGAATGTCACTGTCTGTCTAAATATCTTTTTTGAATAATGAATGACTCGTTTGATTCATGCTACAAAGTCTTCAGCCCTATTTTGGTTTAATATCATCATCAGACAGACTGAAATTAGAATTAATAGAATTACCTTCTTTGAAGTAGGACTCCTTGGTTCGCCCATCTCGTTTCGTCTCAGACCATCACCTCCTCCTCCTCCATCACTTATCCTCCGATTGCCATTCGTCATCAAATTCAGCGCTCCTGCTCCTCGGAACACAAACTCTTCCGTAACTCCCGCTCCATCATCTTCCGTACTGTGATGTCGATACCTTTCTGATGCAGTATGTGAATCATGAGGAGGGTTCCTATGGTACTGTTGGTTGGTTGAAGAAGAAGATAGCCCAGCATGTTGGAAACTGCTCAAGCTGCTCGCCGGCTGGATGGGCGTATTGTCCGCCGTCAGGTCCCCGAGCGAGTTGGAGCAGTAGTCGTATGGGCGGCCCAAGTACTCACCACGGGCGGAGGTGTTCTTCTTCCCCGGGAAGATCTTGTTCAAGAATTTCGACATGATTAATCCTCTCTTATCTTTACCCAATCATTCCGTTTGAGTATAATAATCCTGATGAAATGGCGTGAACGTTTGGAGAGTGTATATTCGCTGCGCTCTTGATGAAAAAGCTTCTGGAAATGATGATCACTTGAGAATGCGACACAGCTGCCGTTAAGATAAGTGTGTCAGGTGCACGTATTGTGAGAATAAGATGATGTTCGCACTCTCTTTGTGTGGGTCGTTTTGATTGCGCTGCATGCATTCACCGCTCCATCGGTCATCACTGATGAAGAGCCGAGCGATCTCGGGTGAAAGGTTGCCAAGAAAACCCGGAAGTGCTCTTGTTTTCACGAGCTCTCTCGGAGTTCACTGGTTCCAAGCAGATTGGCGGTGACTTTTGAGTTAAGCGAACATTTTCTGTCTATGGTGCAAATATTATTACTTAAAATAAGATGTATTCAATCATGAGACGACTACCAACGCATTGGAGGCATTTTGGTACGCTACGCGGTCAGAGAGCTGCCAGAAACTGGATGGAAAAGGCGAGTATTTAGCAACACAGTCCCATACGCTCATTAGTATGTTTGATAATTTGCAGCTAGCAGACCAAATTCGCAAGCCAATATTTTCACAATACATCAGGCATGGCATATTTGTTTTTTAGTGTGTGTCTTTGCTCTGAATTTTACGAGAGAATAATACTAAAAGTTACTAGTAGTTTAGCTCCATGTAAAATAGCAAAATGGAACCGGAAGTTAGAATTTGAAACGTGTTATTTTGTATTTTGAATTTTTTAGCTTCCAAACGATACAATATTTTTCTTCTATAAAACAAAAAAAAAAAAAATAGAAATCAGTCACGAGAATGCTGGTCAGTGATAATTCAACATAATATTCAACTTGTTAATTGTATGTGTTAACATAAATACAAAAGAAGATGTGCTTTACATTCTATGAGATAATTAAACAAATGAAACTTGAATTATCTATCTGATGAGATAAATAAATGAAACTTGAATAATCTATTAATTAGTATTAGGCCTACTTTAATACTTAGTTGAATAACAGAAGTTGTTTTTGCCTTGTATTTCTATATATGCCCACAAGCAAAATTGATTTTTCAGTGCTAATAAAGGTCGTTAAGTGTACTAGGTTTACTTAATGTTTTCATGAACTTTATTCTGCTTTGTTTGGAAACAGGACAGTCAGCAATGTTGCAGATCAGCTTATTCAACTTCGCAGAACAAATCAAGTTTTCCATCAACTGCTGAAAAACTGTCACTCCACAGATATTTTCCATCAAATAGATGCACAGGATTGGCAAGATATTCAAGTGACAGTAATGGAAAAGAGTAAGGCTATTTAACATATTATTCAAGTTCTCTTCAATTTCTAATATTTCTGGAGTATTTAGGTTTCATCTGAGCTTGGCTAATAAATATAGGAAATTAACAAAAACTTTGAAACATTTGATGTATAAAAAGATCCTTCTAATCATTAAACTTTTTGAAAAATATTAAGTATACTTATTGAAATCGTGATTTAACATTTATATTCATAAGAAACCAGGAAAATTCCTCGGACCCAGTTGCAAGAATTTGCCTAAAGATTTCAATGTGTAGAGGATTTATTGAGATTACATCCCAAATCTTATACTATTTTTTGTAACATTGATAAAAGAGAGATTCATGGTTTTCATTCTCTTTCTTTTTTTTTCTCACATAGAACATTAAGTGACCTTCAGTTTGAAAACATTGCAGAGGAGACACTAGATCATCTTTCTGAATTCTTTGAAATTCTTGGAGATTCTGAAGAGTGTCCAGAAGACTATGATGTCTTGTATAGTGTAAGTAACGTTTTTCCTATAAATAACCACCATCAATACTAATACACATTATTAAAACTTCTGTCAGACTCAGACAATTCTAGTGTAAAAGTAGAGTGCAAGTAGGATATGTTTCAGATCAATGTAACGTTGATAATTTAATTCAAGAATAGTGGCAGATTAGATTTTAATCAGAAGTTAAAATTAATTTTAAAATTTGAAGCCAAAAATTATAAGTCAATGTATTGTGGACTTGAAATGTTTCGTGGATACAATTTATTTCAAGCTGATCCTAAATTGTTTATTGTATATTTTACAACGGAAAATTGTATACAATTGGGAATTTTTACATAAATTTCCTTATTCATCATCAAGAACTTGTCAGAATTAGATGTTTTTTTTTATTCTGGTGATATAATTTTAAATAGATTTTAGCCTCTCCCATATTTGCAACTATGAATTATTGTTATGTTTATTATTTTTTCCCTACAGTCTGGTGTACTAACGATTGCCTTTGGTCGGGAGCATGGCACATATGTAATCAACAAGCAAACACCAAATAAACAAATATGGCTTTCATCTCCAACTAGGTATGACTCAGAATATTTCCATATCTACTGTAGATAACAAATTTTAATTACCAATTTCAGACTGAATTGTGTTCATTAATCCCTTAATAACACCCCAGACCTTTGAAAGCAGACTGTATTGTAACTGTTCATGATCTTCTGAATATTACTGCTGAATAGCTTTTTCAAAAGATTTGTTCAGTTTCAGTTCACCAGGTTCACACTTTGACAATAATTTAAGGACCAGTATTTTGAGAATACAAAGCACTTTAAGAAAGGTTCATGTCTGTATCAATTTTAATATTCTGCAATTCACAAAGTTCTCATAGTAAGAAAATGTTTGAAATCATGTTCATCAGGAGTTGATAGTCATTCTAAGAACACGATGCTTACTTTTTTTTTATGACGTTTTAGGACTATGCTCCTGAAGGGTGGCCCATCTAGTGTGTCTTCTAGTGTCCTCTTTTTGTCTCATCTCCATAACCTAAATCCATCCCTACCCCCTCTTTTCATTTTCTTTGTCGTCATCATCACCATCATCTACCTAACCATCATTGATCATCAATCTTCATTATCATCGTCATCATCATCATCATCATCACCACCGCCAATCATCATTATCAACTTCCTCTTCATCATCTTCATCGTCATCACCATTCATCACCATCATCATCATCATCATCACCATCGTCATCTCTATCATCATCACCATCATCATCATCATCATCATCTTCTTCTTCATCACCATCATCATCATCATCATCATCATCATCATCTTAATCAACATCATCATCATCGTCATCACCACTACCACAAATCATCATCACCAATCATCATCATCTCTCATCAATTTTTCTCTCCTCCTATCTTTTCTCATCTGCTTCTATCATGACACTTATCTTTTAAACTTTTGTCTTTAATTCCTACCAATGCTTTGCAGCGGTCCTAAGAGATATGACTACATCAACAAGAGATGGATCTACGTTCATGATGGTCAGAGCATGCATGATCTACTCACAGGGGAGATATCCAAGATTCTTGATTCACATATAGATGTCACAGAGGCAGAGAGATGGGATAGATGATGTAGATCTAACCAAGTGAGATAGCCAAAGAGAAGGGACTCTTGAAGCAATTCATTTCAGTCATCATGGATATCCTGGAGACTAGGAAAGTTCATCATTGCGAAAATGAGATGAATGAAGATAATAATTTATCATTGGTTAAAGAAATCCATAATCACTTCCAAAAAGGTATTGATGTTTTCCAAGTTGGATATGAGAGTTATAATTGCCAAAAGCCTCAAGTCTTCATATGAAGAGGCCATTCGTATGAAAGATCTGTTGATAGAGTTCAGTGAATTTCATCATTTGTTCAACATCATTATTGAGTTATTAAAACATGTTTGAAATATTGCATTGACAGAATTATATCCCAACATAGCAACAAATTTACTGACATTAATACTGTTAAAATTACTATTGCTACAACTTTACAAGTCTCAATGGGATTTTTTTACATGTTTGTCTAGATGAGAATGTTGGTGACAAAAATGTTTGTTGGATGAAAATTTCATCATGAAATGGTACAAAACTGTTTACGATATTTGGCAGCCATGAATTTTGCCTTCTATTTGTTTCGGATATTCAAAACTTTCCCTCCACTGCTACATTACTTATTAAAAGTTTACTATCGGTTACTTTCTATTTCTATAGCTAAAATTTGTGGTTGTCTTTAAAATCTATTTCTCAGTATGTCAAAATCCTCTGAAAAAAAGCCCTATTCAAGTACTATTATTATATATTATCATTATGTAAACATCAACATTTTTGCGATGTAAAGCACGTATTCAATTTTTACAACCGATATCTATGCAGAGGGATAAAAATCATTAATAAAATTTTTACATACAGAATGCCAGAGTTCTAGCTGACTTTGTTACATTTAGCCACGTACGCAAGTCCACAGGATTGTGTGTTCATAAAGCTATGTGTAGAGGTACGCATAGCTCTGCGCACAAATAATGACCCTTCCTCAGGCATGAACTAACGACGTACATTGAGGGCAGGAAAAGGTCACCAGTCATGCGCAGAGTCATGTGTATCTCTACGAATGGCTTTCTTGAAAAACTACCAATGGTGCAAATGTCTAAAAATTAACAATATCTTCCATAAAGTTTAAATGACCAGAGCTGTCCACAAAAGTTAAAAGTAGTGCATCTCATCTTATATCCAATTTGCGATAATGTGATATTTTGCTTTAAAGTCTGCATTATTTATTAAAAGGAACCTCTTATTTACTGAGATTTCAATATATTTTGCCATGTTTTTACCAAATGCTCAGGAGAAAAAACATTCATGGTAATTCTGAATCTGTCTGAATGTTTTACCATTGGTGATCTTTTCTGTATGAATGATGTTCTGTCTACCCACTCTCAGAACATGCATTATGACCACCACCATAGCCCATCGTATAGAGGACCTAAAGTATGACACAATCACCCTCATTGCCAAGATGTACAATTTTCACTTCCAAATAAGACAACATAGACAAACAAAGAATATAATTTCTGATTTACATTTTATGCATTGCTTTACTGTTTTCATAAGGGCAATATTAAAGTATTAAAAGAGTGCACATGGTGTGATTTGTTTACTATTACTCTTGAGAACGTGAAATATCATTAAATTGCTTTAATATTCAATTAATGCATCACTAGAATGTTGATAAAAATGACTTCACACAGTATGTCTGAATCCTGAAATTGTATGTATGTATATATGTACGTATGTACATACACTGTAATTTTCACATATGATCAATGTTGGCTAGACACAATGATACCATACTCATGATACTGAAAACTTGTGCATCTTTAGTGGAAATTACAAGTTTGTGTTGTGCAAAAATGTTTAACCAAACATTCAATTGGTATTTTATGATATGGTTGATATAACATGTCTCATGATATAAGACAGCTTACTAAAATATTACATGACTAAAAGGGTGTTACTAGAAAGTTACCATCACATGCAAATCATCTGCAAATCAATTGCAAATTGACACATGCATTTTCATCCATGCAAAGTCTGTGCTTCTGATAAAAC